>CM060950.1:160043675-160138675 GCA_030765055.1 Mantis religiosa
CACAATGGTAATGTGAAGTTTAAATATGATTAGAGAGGGTAGTAAGAAGAGGGCTTTTAACATCGCAAAATATCACATAATACTGATACCACAATTAACTACTGCTAGCATTAACAATTTAATAAAAAAAGTGAGAAAAGTGGATAACTAATGCTCATTCAAATATTAAAACTAATGCATGATGTAAGAACTGCTTTCTCTTATTGCCTTCCTCTTATGGAGCACTTAAAAGTGTGGTCAGATGCCTGTAGTGCTATGATGATAAAGTGAATGGAAGGAAGTATGATTTTAGAGCAACTGGTGGATAAATGGCGAGAAAGACCAACCCGAAGCCGCTTTGTACAACACAAATCCCACATACGGCCGCTGGAATCGAACCTGGTAAGAGGCTTTCAATCTCGGCCCGGCTCAAGAAGTACAGGAGTTAAAATATCGTATGGAAATTAGCCAAGTTCTTTGTTAAAGAAAAAAATAAAAAGAATTAGCTTAGGCTGGTTAACTTAGCCTGCACAGCATATTACAGAGGATATAAAGCTGTAAGGAATAGGCTAACTGATGGATATGCGTGCATAGTATACCTTTATCTTCGCTGCCCGCCTTGGTAGCGTGGCGGTAACATGTCTGCCTCACGTTCAAGAGGTCCCGAGTTCGAATCTCGGTCAGGGTGAGTTACCTGGATGAGGTTCTTTTTTCCGGGGTTTTCCCTTATCCTGAAAGACGAATGTCGGGTAACTCCAAGCTCTATGGACCCTGGGCTCATTTGAGCATCATTTCAACCATTCCATTCATCGCCCGAAATGACTCAACGTTGAAGGACGTAAAATTAAAAAAAAAAAAAAAAAAGAATTATCTTCGCTGGGTACTGATTTAGAGTTTCTGGAAACATTTTAAGAATCGCAGCTTTCGAATAAATGGCCGGTTTCCTTGTGACGTTGTTTACATCCGTTAACGCTGAAGTTCGAAAGTGGAACGGCAAGAAAATTATCTAATGAAATATTTAAATAAAATATGTTTAACATTTACTCGTACAGAGACTAAATGAATTAAAATGTTACACCAATGCAGCTGTTTAAGTCATTTACAGCAAAACACACACACACACACACACACACACACACACACACACACACACACACACACACAGAGAGAGCGAGAGAGAGAGAGAGAGAGAGAGAGAGAGAGAGAGAGAGAGAGAGAGAGAGAGAGAGAGAGAGAGAGAGAGAGAGAGAGAGAGAGAGAGAGAGAGAGAGAGGAGATAGGGTATATGCTAAAAAGGAAACAAAAAATACAATAGCAAATAGTCATATGTGCGATTGCTGGAATACACCATATATTTCCAAAAGAGCTAATCCGAGGGCATATTGTGTAGAGAAGCTAGCATATATGCAGTTCCCAAGAGATATCTCTGGGTAGACTAAACAGCTCATTCTAACCAGTAACTTCATCAAAGAAAATTGGAGCAATTAATTTAATAAGCGAAGTTTACATAAATATTGGCGTTTAGAAAATAATATGGCAAAAAGTAGGTGCGTTTGGAGAGGTATAAGCTCACTAAAAGGTTCAGTGCCTTAGTCGGCATTTGAACCACGTATATTCAACTTTCCGTGAAGTTGCTCAAACCAGTTGAGCTGTCATGGCAATATGTTTGTGCAAAAAGTTACCTAAGTGATTGCAGGTGTTACGTTAATACATTTACATTTGACCAATGTGGTTCCTCGAAATCAGCGCTCGCTCTTCATTAGCCATTCACATGGCAATATAGAGGAATCGTCACAGAAGGGTGCTTCATAATCAGCCTTCTGTGTCCCGCCCGTGAATTCGCTTCATTACCATGCAGTTTTTTCCAAATTCGTTTTATTAAAGAAAATTGACTGTGGTTTCCGACACTGCAATGAATCTGGACAACTTTCGCTTGTTACAGAAACTAAACAAACGCAGTGGTGAAACAACCCATCCAGGACCATAACCTACCGCACGGCCGCTGCAACTCCTAGCTGTGCATACGTCATCGATAAAAGCCTGTTTCAAGACGAATAACAGGACTGTTTCATATTATTGCTTCATTACGTTCTTCCTGGCACTTTTCTGTTTTGTAAGGCATTACTCTGTTACATGTTGAAAGAAGCCCCATAAAAGATACCATAAATATTTGTGTGCCGTCATACAGTAACGGACATATGAATCATAATTTAAGGTATTCATTTGTTTCATTCAGCACATCTTTTACCTGTCTCATTAAGAAATTAGAAGAGCTAGAATAAACCGCAAACATCTGTGCTGATATTACTAAATCATTACACGAATAAAACACTATGTCTTTAAGCTACTGGCTCCATTTTTAAAATAAAGTTTGTCAGGAGTAAGTTTCTGTTTACACTTTGTACTGATGAGAGTTAACTTGTAGCACTCCATGTTTATTTTGGTTTGCAGTACCAAAAACGGCGATCATGCCATCCGTGAAACTATCACCTCCAGTCGTCCAAACTTTTATATGATTTCCTGTGTGAACTCCGGAATCTAATAGCACTTTTATATCTGATTATCAATGTTCTGTAAGTCAATACCTGACCCATTCAATAGCGTTAATGAGCCACTGGTTTAATTTTGAGACACTTGTTCAGCTGCCACTAAACAGAGTATTAAGTTCATAGAACATATCCAAGACAATGAACTGCTATTATCATAAGGATATTTGGTGAAAGTAAAAAGAAAACGGAAAAATGAAGTTTCTAAAACTTATTCTACCGCAGAGATTTTTTGATATTTAACGTTAAACAGCAAGTGGAATTAGGAAATATGTTGGGATAGGTTAACAAAATCTCACAATGTATTTTATCTTAATAAATAATAATTTCTGCAGTAGTAGCATAATTAATATGATTTCAAGGTCACATTTTACAGTTTCCTATAATTTAGTCCAAATGTCCAATTCTGCGAATGATATCAGGAACGGAACGTTTGCATATGCTATTTGCATGAGATAGGAAACTTTTAATTCTGGCCAGAGTAACATAATCATATTTAAAAATAAATATGTTTATGATTTCATAAAGACTCTGTTAGGAAGTGAAAGGTAATCGTTTCAAAGAACCGATTCATGACAGAAATATTTTGCGCCCGAAAGGAACCGAATGGTTCATTATACATAATGAAAGCGGAGTGAAAATTATTCCTGATTCAGAAAATTATGTTTAAACGCTAAATTATATTTGAAACTATTAACGTTTAAGAATTAACATATTCATTATATTTAATAATGTAATGGATAACGTGCTTACAGTCAGCCTTACTGCAATATATAATATTTCATAATTCTTGAAAGCCCATATGATATTCTAATAGGCATTCAGCTACTCAGGGTTACTCATCTTCAGGATTTGACTGTTAACAGACGTGCGTTAGAATGTTGTCCATAAATTTGTTATGCTGTTGTGCGGATGTCAATATGCATGGGACGATACTGTGACTTTGTGGGTTCGTGAAATGAAAAGTCCAATTACACAAACTCAACAATGTTCTTTATTTCCACCGACTTACAGTTTAACACTTGCCAATTACACAGAATTACGTACTGCACACAATTACAATTCACCAGTTCGTCCGTTACAATTTCACTTGTACTCGCGATTACGTAAACTTCGATGCACATACACAGTCTTCTCGTCCTTACACTAGCACTGAACTCTTACGCTGATTGCCAAGAACTCTGACTGACTGACGGCCCCTTGCACGACGTGTTGCTTATATAGGGTCCGCTTGCCAATCTAGAAGGTTCTCGATTAGACTGAATGTCCCGTAATTTCCAGAACCTAGGAGAAGGATAAAGAGACGGCTCAGGGGCCCGACATCCCTCTCCTAACCATCCCTTCTTAACGCTATAAGACAAACGAGGGGGCGGGGCGAACGCCGACCCGTCTCCTGTCGCCCACTCTATAGGGTGTTCCGATGCTTGCGTGACACTGCTCCCTCCTCAAAGCTGGTCGTCCGGAACAGCACCATCGTAGCGTGCCAGGCGGTCCAGGTGTACCACCAGCATCTGCTCGGAGTCTCAGCCAGAAGTAGCGCTGCCGTAGTTTGTCAATCGTTCGGTTCGCTCCCAGGTGTCCTCCTGAAGTACCGGCGTGCACTTCCTCCACGACTTCCGGGACCTTACTCCGGGGAAGTACCAACTGTTCTCTATGCGCCTTCCCATTGGGTGACTCCCATACCCGGAACAGCACGCCCTCTCTGGTCTTCAACGAGTCCCATTGGGCCCAGTACGACCTGTACGTTGCGCTCCTCGGTGCGATGTCCTCCCAGGTTGGTCTCGTCCCTGCCTCCACTTCCCTCAAGAGTGGCCCCAAGTCTGCGTCCGCCAGCTGCTCCCTCCTCAGGCCTGCGCTATCCCAGCCTTCAGCAGGCACTGCCACAACTACTCGGACTGCTGCGGCACGCTCCTTCTCTTCCACTCTTGTGCACTGGCCGCACTCTTCTGGACAGGGTCTTCGGGACATGGCGTCTGCGTTACCGTGGCTCTTCCCTCTACGATGTTCCGAGGTGAAGTCGTACTCCTGCAGCCTCTGGACCAAACGTGCCCTCTGGCCTTCCAGGTTCTTAAAGCTCAATAGCCAGGTTAGGGCGGAATGGTCAGTCCTCAGGTGGAATGGCTGACCGTACAGGTGCTTATGGAAGTGCTCCAAGGTCTTTACTACCGCCAATAATTCTCGTCGGGTGACGCAGTAGTTCTTCTCTGCCTGGGATAGCGTCTTGCTGTAGTAGGCTATCACCCGCTCATGGCCGTCCTGGATCTGCGATAGGACACCTCCAATGCAATGGTCGCTAGTGTCGGTGTCCACAATGAAGGCGCCACCCGGTTGTGGGAAACCCAAAATTGGAGCACTGCACAGGGTCTCCTTTAGGTGCTGGAAAGCGTTTTCGGCGTCCTCTGTCCACACATAAGGCCGGTGTTCCTCCGTCAGACGGGTGAGGGGTTTTGCGATGTTGTCGGCCTTTTCCTCTAAATCATTAAGGCGGTCGTCTACTTGACCCATCCGCTTGCCCAGATT
Organism: Mantis religiosa; assembly: GCA_030765055.1. NCBI lineage: Eukaryota > Metazoa > Arthropoda > Insecta > Mantodea > Mantidae > Mantis > Mantis religiosa. Next base: position 160,048,721 of record CM060950.1, read on the forward strand.
CGTGACGTCATACCTCACGTCGGCCAACCGTTCCTCAAACTTGGCGGCGAGGACCTCGTTCGCCTCCCTCATCTCCGTTGTCAGTTCGGCCATCTTTGCGGTCATTGTCGTGGCCAAGTTGTTGTTAGCAGTTTCCGTCTTCGCTGTTGATTCGGCCTTCATTTCTTCCCTCTTCTCGGTGATGTTGTCGTTGGCCGTCTTCATTTGTTTCAACTTGGCGATGAGGTTGTTGTTTGCCGCTTCTATTTTTGCAGCGAGGTTTTCATTTGCCGTCTTCATTTCCGAGATTAGTTCGGCCTTCATTTCTTCCATCTTCCCGGTGATGTTGTCGTTGGCCGTCTTCATTTGTTTCAGCTCCGCGGCCAGGTTGTCATTTATAGTCTCCAGCTTCGCGGCCAGGCTGTTATTTGCCGCTTCTGTTTTTGCAGCGAGGTTTTCATTTGCCGTCTTCATTTCTTTCAGTTCCGCTAAAATCTTTTCTAATGCTGCCTCCATTGTGTTATATCCCACTCCTGACACCAATTGTGACTTTGTGGGTTCGTGAAATGAAAAGTCCAATTACACAAACTCAACAATGTTCTTTATTTCCACCGACTTACAGTTTAACACTTGCCAATTACACAGAATTACGTACTGCACACAATTACAATTCACCAGTTCGTCCGTTACAATTTCACTTGTACTCGCGATTACGTAAACTTCGATGCACATACACAGTCTTCTCGTCCTTACACTAGCACTGAACTCTTACGCTGATTGCCAAGAACTCTGACTGACTGACGGCCCCTTGCACGACGTGTTGCTTATATAGGGTCCGCTTGCCAATCTAGAAGGTTCTCGATTAGATTGAATGTCCCGTAATTTCCAGAACCTAGGAGAAGGATAAAGAGACGGCTCAGGGGCCCGACATCCCTCTCCTAACCATCCCTTCTTAACGCTATAAGACAAACGAGGGGGCGGGGCGAACGCCGACCCGTCTCCTGTCGCCCACTCTATAGGGTGTTCCGATGCTCGCGTGACAATATCTTCCAGAATGTTGAACACGAAAAGCGAGGAAACCAACTTTAGAGATAGGAGTACCATACATAATATCGTGCAAATATCGGCTATCTAGACTGAGCAAACGCCGCAATATGTGCACACAAGCTGTGTATATTAACTTTAAGTGTAGACCTGCTTACTACTCCTCGCATTTACGTCTATCATTGACCTACATTCTAGCACAAACTAGATGCAAGAACACGCAGTTTTAAGAAAAGTGTAGTTCAGAGCTCCAGATCGAAAAACTATGAACAAACTGGGTGGATGTCTGTTGACAACTTAACATTATTTGCCAACATGGGAGAAGTATTTGTATTCTACCAAAAATTATAATATCATGCTTTGTGCAGCAATGCATATGTTAACATAACGTAATCTATGGTGTAACAGCCCAAAGTGGGCCTGAGCCTGTCAACCCGACTGCCACATACGCAAGTCAGAGGTGGATGATACACGGAGGAGATGTGGTCAGCTTCTCGACACTCCCAGCAGGAATGTTGGTTTTCTAGACCAGGGCTCAACCCTAGCGTAGCTCCTTAACTTCCTCATGATGCTGAATGCGCACCGGTTCTGTGCATAGGACTTAAAATCCGCAACACCAGGGGTGGGATCGATGGCGGATATATTCCGGGGGCGGCAAACCATAACACAATGCCTTACCCCTTAACTAAACGGAATACACACGTCAATTTCCTATAATTAGAAAAATCTCGTTTGAAACATCAAATACTAAAACACACATAATGGATGCACTAGATGTTCACATTTTTGTGTCGAAATTTTGGCTATCCCTTATGGTTCTCGTTATATATACAGGGTAAATCACCTAAAATTTGCACTGCCAATATTTCCGAAATGGAAAGTGCTATTGATGTGCAGTTTTCGCAGCATTGTTTGATAGTTAAAGGCTCGTAGTTTTGTCCTATAAATAGATATTAGTAACACTTAGGTGCATTTTGGAGTAAACATACACTTTTTAAATGTAACAGTGCCTAATTAAATAAAAAATAAAATGTGGGATAAATTAGAAAGTTTATGGTGTTTTTCGCAGTATTCTAGTATCGTAGCTCACGAGATATCTTATTTTGAAACTTTTACAAGTTTTTGTGCGTGTGTGTGCGTGTTCGTGAGAGCTAAATATAGAGATACCGTTATGCCTGTATCTTCACTGGGTATTGTGACCTTGTGGGTTCGTAGAATTAAAAGTTTTGTTGCAGAAATTTAAAATGCTCTTTATTTCAATAAAACACCGTTTGTACACCCCTTAAAGCAGCAAAATGACGTAACATATACAACAAAAGTCTTTAAGGTCGTCTCATTCTCAGCTGCAGGTAAACAAAGGAAAGAAATCATGGCAGTACACTTCATATCTCCACACACACAATTACTATACAGCTGCACACTCAATTAACAACTCACTAGCAACTGACTTGCTCTAACAATCTGAGTGGTTTTTATGCCTCCAGTCATTTTTATAGAATGCAGTTGATCGTTCGATAACGATCGCGATGCAGCGAAACAATAAGACGGAACTATCTCTGTCTCTTTCTCGGCAAGCGTTCGATGCTGCTGTCTCTGTCACCCATATCTCCGTCTTTGCAGCTGCTCCAACCAACAATGTGATAGGTGACAGTATTTATGTATCGTTAAATACATATATATTACCATCCCATATTTGTTTACTAAATATTTATAAATACTGGAGATACTGTATGTAGATACTGCTATGCTACGATTTCAAACGCATGCTATCAGATGTTTAGTTAGAGAGGCATTTTTCACAATTTTCTCATTGATACCTTTTCAAGCAAATGTCAATGTGAATCTCACAGTTATCAGAATCTCATTTAAAATTGGTAGTCCTTGAAATCATTTTTAATAGAATCATGAAAACAGAGCATGTAACGCTAATTCTATGTTCTCTATGAGTCATTTTATCAATACTAATAAACCTTGGCGCGACAGCTCTAAGAGGGCCAAGGTCTACCAACCCGACTGCCGGCCTCATGCCCACTTTCGCAAGGTAGAGATGGGGATCATCCAACCGATACGGGGAGGAGATTTGGTTAGCATCTGGTCATCCCCTAGCCGGAATGTTGGTTTTCGTGACCAGGTCCGCTTACCTAGCGTAAGCTCCTCACTTTCCTCACTATGCTGGGTGGACACAGGACCTATACCCGGGTCCTAAAGTCCGCACTCCATGGTAGGGATCAAACCCGGGCAGCTTTCCATGGCCAGGAGCCAAGGCATGCTGCCTTAACCCACTACGCCACGGCATTTCATCGATAGCCTTTAAGTATTCATATTCAAAGTGATTCTTCTTTCCACTTTTCCTATTTACAAAAGTTGTATCACAGGACAGCAAGGATATGTTTCCTTATACAAGGCAACAAAGTTATCTATATCACAACTGAGATTTTGTTACTCATGATTTCATGCAGAAATTTCCTAAAATACAATCTCAAACAGAAAACAGTAGGCTATTTATTTCGAGGCAAACGTCATATTATCATGTAGTATCATTCAACCACAGTAACTGTAGACGTTTTCTTAAAAGTAGAGCTTAGTTTTCTTTTTTAAGATCTAGAGGGTATTGAAATAAAAGTAATCTACGTAGGATTTGTCTTGAATCCTTAGAAGATGATCGACTTAAGTATGACGTTGTGTTACTGTTCCGTCTTTCAATTTTGAAAATTATGTTATTCATAAGTATATTCAGAATTTCGTTAAAACTGATTTGTTTGTTGCAAATAAACCAACAAAGTATATTTTCGGTGATCTCCATATGTGGAATATGTCCTCGTGGAGTACAATGCTTCTTCAGCTAACGTAACCTAAGCGGCGGAGCAAAGGAAACCATAATTTACACCTCCTCACCTCCTATCTTAGTGCTATATTTTATTACACTGTATCACACCGAGCGTGAAATGGGAAACAATGAGGTCGTCTTTACATTATTAGAAACAAATGATAAATATGGGCATTATTGGTATAATAACGGTTCTCGCTAAACAAATTAGGTAATACATAATTGCATTAAGGGTTCTGGATATGTAAAGAGCTGCAGTACGTGCTCATAGGTCTGCCATCCCAAACAGCTGTTCAGTTGAAGGGCTGAATATTGCAAGTTTGTACAGGTCTTTGGTAACACGTGCCATGTACGTGGGAAGAGGGAAGGGGTGGGTAATTTTCAGACTGTTGTAGCCACCTTAATTAGTTTGATATCTTGAGATTATAACTCAAGAACCAGATGATTTCGTAGTTATAGAGGGTTCCATGATAGTTTCTCAAAACGTTGAGGCAAGAAACGCTCAGTGTTGAACAAGTGTGGAGAGTTGATATGTCACCCCACTGTCATTAATTAGTTCGAGTTTTGCCACTGCGTCGTCTTAACTCCAGCGGAGCCTTTGAGGGATGTAGTGATGCTCTTAATGCCATGTGAACTTGCCTTCGGTAGTTCAGGTGTATCTTAGTCGAATGTCTGCATCCTCCCTTATAGCCATCACAGCAAATATGAAAATGTATTAGGCATTAACAAGAAGCTCTTTATATCTGAAAGGAAATGCAAATAATTCTATGAAGGTCTAAGATATTAGTAAAAGCAATCCAATTGTTATAGAGGTACACATATACAAGAACATACAGATGCAGAGAGTCCGCACCCTTAAGAGATTAAAAGCAATAATTCACTGTGAAAGTTGAATTAATTAAAAATAGTTTGTAAAATAGTTAAACAGACGCTACTTCTGTCTCCTATAGTACACTATCAGCAGGCTCATGTATTCACTTTCCACGGAGGGAATAATTATTTAAATTCATATTTTATGTTCTTAAACCCTAGTAAACGGACCCTCCATGGATTAATTTCATAATTTGTTTTTAACACGGGAATTACATCTTACAGATGTAATCTTATTGATGCAAAATTCAATATACATTTAGATAGTAAATAGCATACACATAAACACAAGCAGAAAGGAAGAGAGAGATAGAAAGAGAAAGGGATTGAGCATTATTTGCATTGAATATATTATTAACGCAGTCGAGCACTTAACAGGCTGAGGGACAATCCGCTTCACTTGAGGAGCTTCTCATGTGGGTGTGCAACACAGATAAATACCAGATCGTCAGCTCCGTGTTGAAGGTTGATCACACATGGTGCGCTTTTCGTGATATTCCGGATCTCACTTTGCGGAATCACCAGTGCAGTCGGTTTTGTAACTAACTACAATATCAATCGAACACGGTAGGCGCTTGCTGCTGGCCACTACTTTTCAAAGTTATGTAAGTAAACTGAAAGGAGGGCCAGCTTTAAATAAAATCACCAGGTTTTTAATTTTCTTCTCAAATTGGAGAGAAAACCATTAAACACACAGATGACATTATTTGAAACCTACAATCCTTTCAGTAAGACTTATACTTAGAATACTAAGATCATTATTTTTAACTGAGAAGTTTATTATTTATTTGAGAAGATCGATGCGGCAAATTTTGCAACAAGCAACCAGGACTTGACACCTTCATTAAAGAAAAGTCTGCGTGACGTGTGCGCCAAGCCAAGACCTTTCTTAGACTTAAATCTCACAGGGAACTAGGACTTCCCCCTGTAATGAAAGAAAGGTCCACGTGACGTTGGGAGTGGAGTCAAGTAGTTTCTCAGTCCAGCGCGGGAAAGCACCACTGTTCTAGGAAGGTTTACGTGATCCGGCTCACAGTTAACCTAATAGGCAAAATGCAATTCTACATCTTGGAGTCGATAAAATGGTTTTCTTTTCCCATATCGATTTACCAGCTCCTTGGTTTAGTACCTTTCTTAAATTTTCAATGAACTGGAAGTTACATCTCAAAGAGCGTGATGTACATTCGCTAGCCGCTGTTTATAAACTTGTGATTAAATTCATCGCGAAAGCACTTGTTTATCAATTTTCATCCGCTTTTAGGTTTTGTAATTAAAGAATTCTGTTGTTTGAAAGTGTATAAACGATTAAGCATGCTAGTAATTAGGTAATAACGATGGGAGATAGGGAAATTATCTTTCAGTTGCGTTATATGTATAAAATATGCCTCTTCACGCCGAACAGGTTAACAAAAAGTAATTTTATAGATGATAGACAAAAGAGAGTCAGAAAGAGAATTGGGAATTTAATGCAGTTCCAAATAGGTAAGCAAGGTACACAAATTTAAGTTAATTTCCATCAATTATCTTAAGTAATAAGAGTTTAATGATGAAGCCTGGGATTCAAGTACTTCCAATAGGAAGTCGCCACAAATGGCATATCTCGAATACGAGAGCCCCTAGTGGTTTACCGGGGAAATACATGAGTCAATTAGAGGGTTTAATGTCATGACGGCACGTTGGCCATGGTAGCGCAATTGATAAGAGTGACTGGACCGAAACCAGGAGAACCGTGTTTCAATCCCAGCTATGGCATTGAATTGTTCAGTTTGACTCTATCTATATAATGTACATAAAGCAGCCAAAGCTGTGCTTCTCTTTTTCTTTCTTTTTGTGAAGAACGTTAAAATTATGTAGATTAATGCTATAGGTACATTAGCGATATAACTTTTCAAGGCGCAGACGTTTTTGATCACTACAGGTACTGTTTGCATTTGAGAGGGGGATTTTGTAGTCTGGTGTACTATTAAGAACGCTAGAATCTGTAGATTAGGCCTCATTTTCACTAAAACCTTTCCTGATGTAGTCGTCTTGGAGGCCGAGAGCTGCTTTTTGCACATTTATTTGCCCTTTCAGCTGTGGTCGTGAGCCTCTTTTAATAATCCGCAATGATATTCTTGTTCCTTTTTCTTTAGAGTTTCTTGCTAGCGGACCTGTAACATTGCAGATTGCATGTGTCAGAAAAGCAGTCTTTGGTGCAAGAAAATGGCGGTTCCATGGAGGGAATTGCATTTACTATTTAAAACAGTTGCACTTTTTCTGCATGAACGTTCTCTATTTTGTATGCTACAAATACCCACAATAACGATTTGCAAAGTTCCGTTTGTCTACAGGTGGAAAGCACAGGAGTCACGTAGAGTAGAGCGTCGTCATCTGCCAGGAGGTCCACTATAGCCGGAATATTCTGATGTCCAATATTCTTTTCTTTTATTTAATGATCGGTCAGCATTACATGCTTTACAGATCCTTGTTAATTTATTGAATCTTTATGAACTATATAAGGATATGTAAGGAAAACCAAGTTGGCTCCTATTGTCTACTAAACACTGTGAAACGAAGATGACACACAAGAGAGAGAAAAAAAAACTGATAAAAAACAAGTGAACAAAGAGATGACAAGAACAATATTCATTGCGAAAAAAGTATTCATAGATTTTCAGTCAGAGTCACTAAGGAGGAGATCCTGTGGGAGTGGCCTCTTCAGGCGTGTGAGCTGAAGAGTTCGTACGCTGATGTCATACATCACAGCTCCTGGAACATCTGGCAGGTTTGAGAAGAAGCGAGAGGAGGTCTGACGTATATACTAGTGGAGAGGAAGGAGACCAAATTCTTTATGCAGTTGTTGATTTGTTACGTACCAAGGAGCATCCGTGGCGATGCGCAGAAATCGACTTTGCAGGACCTGTAGCCTACGGAGATGAGTGTTGCTTCCCGTACCCCATATCTGGGGAGCATATGTGTTAAGTGGCGGACAAGAGATTTGTAGAGAAGCAGAGAGCATTCAATCCCAAGAGGAGTGTGTCTATGAAGTAGCGGACCGAGTTTTGAAAGTAGTCTTGATGCCAACAAGATACGTCGATCAATATGGGCTCGCCAATTAAGTTTGGTGTCCAGCATTACTCGTAGGTATTTGACGGAGGTGGTGGGAGATAGCCAGGGAATTGATTCATGCTTAATATGCAATTCGGGAGAATTTTAGATGCGACGTAGGCCAAAAGTCCTATCTGCGGTCTTTTGAGAGTTAAGACGTATACGCCAAGTATCAAACCATTCAACGAGGCAGTCAAGAGAAGTTTGTAGCGTGTGAACGGTTGCAGGGAGATCTGTGCCGGAATGGTATGAAACAGTATCCTCAGCATATAAGGCTACGGAGGTAGGGACCAAGTCAGGAAGATCATAGGTATAGATATGGTCCCTGAGTAACTCCTGCTGTAATATGGCGCTGAGAGGACTCCGTACCACTAATGCGAACAGTAAATGTGCGACCTGACAGAAACCTACAAATGGTAGTGAGCATATACTGTGGACGTCCAATGCTATACAGTTTGAAGATTAACCCCTCATGCCAAACTTTATCAAAGGCCTGTGCTACGTCGAGGAACAGGGCGGTTGTGTGCTTTCGTTGCTCAAAACCATGAATTACTGTTTGTGTTAAAACGTAGTATTTGGTGTGAGGTAGAAAGTCTGGAACGAAATCCAAATTGGAAGGGTGGAATGATCTGGTTTTCAGAGGTACATTTAAGGAGACGGCGAAGAAGAATCTTTTCAAAGAATTTGGACAAGTTAGGCAGTAAACTTATAGAACGATAGCTGTCACGGAGATTTTTAGGTTTATTAGGTTTGTGAAACAGTGATTTGAGCCAATTTCCAGGTGTGAGGAAAAAAGCCAAGTCGAAAACAGGCGTTCAGGAATGAAGACAAATATGCTAGGGCTTTCTTTGTCAGGTTTTTCAAGACAGTATTGGGAATCAAGTCATGTCCCGGTGATTTCTTAAGAGGAAGAGAGCGAATTAAATGCCTAAGTTCAGCAGGACAAGTGAAGGATATTCTGCAGGGAACAGTTGCTAGCTGTTGAAAAGCGTCAAGCTTCTGTTCTATACTCGGGGTGGTAGCATGAGGTGCGTTTGGTGTGAGCGTGCCTTCAAAGTGGTCTGCAAGAACTTCACATTTAGCTGTGACCTCCGTAACAAGAGTGTCAGTGTTACGCAGAGCTGGTATAATAGTGGACTCTTGCGGAAGGCGTCGAGTGGCATCCCAGAGTGTGTGGTCATGCGGAGAGATACTCGCCAGTTGTCATTTGTAGGTCTCAAGGCAATGGCGGTCCAATTCCACTTTTACGAGCCGGTTCAATCCATTAAGCTTCCTACGCAGCCAAGGTTATCGCTCCCTTTTCCACTTACGTCAAATCATGTGTTTTTCGTGGATAAGCTAAAGAATGGGCGCAGGTAAGGAAGAAGCAACAGGAGTCCGCTTGGAACAGGTAGGTGAAATTCTCACACAGTGGCATATAGTGTCTGTAAAGTGCTGAATGGCAGCATCTATGTCAGCCTCAGGGCTAAGAGAGTAAGTATGGAGCGCTGAATTCAACTGAGCATGGAACTTATCCCATTTGACATAGCCATTCATAAGTCGCGGCGCTGAGGGAAATACGTATGTTCGGAGTGAGCTGAAAGGTAATTAAGACCGGACAGTGGTCAGAGTCAAGTTCCGCTAGTGTGGACATATACGCTGGAAGAGGGGGATTCTTATGAATGTCAATGTCAAGAATGTCAAGGGTATTAAGAGAATTGGTAGGATAATACGTTGGATCTGTAGGTGCCAAGACAAATAAGCCGCAGATGTTCAATATGTGGTAAAGGCGTCTGCAATTGGGATTAGTAGAGTAGCAGCTCCATGACGAGCGTTTGCAGTTTAGGTCTCCGAGAACAAGGGTGCTGCTGTCGGCAGGAAAAAGCAAAGAGAAATAAGCAGTATTTAGTTTCCGATTAGGAGGTTTATAGGCGCCCATAACAGTGAGATCATTACCAATGGTTGTACGAAGTTTAATTCCTACCACTTCAAGGTCTGGAACGCCAGGTAAAAATATGGAGTGATGAGTAATGTTACGTCGGATCGCAATAGCTACACCTCCAGATGCTGCTGGAGCAATCCGATCCTGTCGATGGATTGTGTATCCAGGAACCGTAAAGGTTTCGTTAGGCAGTGAGTGAGTCGCACTGATACAGGCGATGTCAATGTTATGCATCGTAAAAACTGAATGAAAGAAGCGCGTTTAGCACGTAGTCTATTAGAACTCCAATTTCGGAGAGTGAGCCTTCTAAGAGTTAGCAGATTACGGGCTGCCATCATGAAGTACTTGAGAGAAGAAGAGTGAGCGAGCATATTCGGTTAATTGTGGCAGAAAGGTGGTAACAGTGACGCGAAATAGCGAACAAAATTTGCTAAAAAGGTCACTGAGAAACGACCAGAAAGAAGACGATGCTCTAAATTCCTGTGGAGGGGGAGAAGACGAAGAACAAAGTGATTGGCGAGGAGAGGAGGAAAAAGCAGCAGCAGGGGACTTAACTGCCTGGGAATAAGAACGCTGTTCCACCACCGCCACCGCCACCACCACCGCCATCACTAGCGCCACCACCACCACCACCACCATCACCGTGACCACCACCACCACCACCACCACCACCACCACCACCACCACCACCACCACCACCACCACCACCATCACCGTGACCACCACCACCGCCTCCAAAACCACCGCCACCATCACCGCCGCCGCCACCGCCACCACCACTACCACCATCACCACCACCACCACCACCACTACCACCGCCACCACCACCACCACCGCCACCACCACCACCGCCACCACCACCACCACCACCACCACCACTACCACCACCACCGCCACCGCCACCGCCGCCACCACCACCATAGAAAGCAGCATCTCCAAGACAGCGTTAGCAGCACCAAATCACCACTATCATCATAAGTACCACTTTTATTATTTAAAATCCTTTTAAATCAAATTCGATAAATACTTCAAATAAATGTCAATAAATTAGTAGTCGTAGGCCGGAAGTTTGACTTGTGTATAATTGTCTACCTCCCAGTTCTTGGTTTGTGTTCAAATCTTCTAAGGTTTTTTATATCTAAAAGAGGTAGTGCTAAGGAGTTGTGATAGATCTTCAATCGCGCACCACTGTGTTACAGGATGTCGTATCTACCCCGCATTCGACGTTTCACGACGTTATACCGGGTGTTCTGAAATTCATGCTACAATCTTTTATGGCTACTGGAACGGACTGTGTATACAGTATTTTGAATAGCAATTCATGTCCGGAACGGAGCCGTTTCCGTGCTACAAGCATTACAAAGATCGGGTTTTGCCGACTTTGTTATTCAACCTAGTAGACAGTACGTGACCTTAGACGAACACTTGATGGCATGTAACGTTTCCCCTGCTGTGGTAGCAAGCCTGGAGTGCTATTCACGTGCCTGTGTATTTCTGATAAACATTTCTGAGTACTCATTTGAAGAAAACACGGACATGATGTTAGTGTACGGTGCCGCGGAAGGGAACGGAAGAGCAGCTCGTCGGTTGTATCAAAAGCGTTATCCACAACGCACAACTCCATCACATACCCTATTTGGCAGAATAATTGTGCAACGGCTCCTACCTTCATCGTCGATGGGCACGACTGTGGTGCTCCCAGTAGACGCTGCACTCCCAATTTGAAGAAGCTGTACCACATTACGTTGAAGAAGATCCATCAACAAGTAGGCCAACAGTTGTGCATGCGATGGATATCTGTAATAGCGTGGTGGGGAAGTTTCTTCGCGAGCAACAACACAGCCGTACCAACCACAAACGGTAGAGGCGTTGTAACCCGTAGAATTTGTACCACGTGTTAACTTCTGCCCGTGGTTTCTGCAGCGGTGCATTGATGAGCCCCAATGTCCACGAAGAGTTCTGTTCACCGATGAATGTCAATTCTCGTAACAGCCATGTCTGAGCAGATGAAAATCCGCAGGCTTCGCATATCTGGGGAGTCCAACAAAGATTTGCCATCAATGTCTGGGCAGGTATGTTAGACGGTCATGTGATCGGACAATTCACTTTTCCTGTAAAGTTAACGGGTGTTTCGTACTTTATTTTCCTACGGAACATATTGTCCCAATTGTTGGATGACGTGTCGTTGCATGTAAAGCAGGAACTGTGGTTTCAGCACGATGGTGCACCACCGCACGTTACTTTTCGCGTTCGGCAGCATTTTGACCGAAGATTCGGGCAAAGATGGATAGGCTGGGGTGGTCCTAATGCATGTCCCCCACGATCGCCGGATTTAGCACCATTGGACTATTTCCTTTGTGGTCGCATGAAGAGTATGATATGCTAGACTCGGAAAGAAGTGCTCGCACGAGTATGACTGCTGCACAAGGGATTAGCGGGACACCAGGAGTGATGGAACTAGTGTATGGGAACCTTATTCTTCAGATCAATATGTACAATGACATCGGTGGTCATCAATTCGACCCCCTGTTGTAGTGAGCAGTTTCATACTGTACTGTATGGGAGACATCAGGAGCAGAAGACAAACAAATTTCTGTTTTTCTACTGTTGACATAAGTCTTATTGTGATCAATGTAGTGTTTTTGTTTCTTTCGATTTTTCCATGTAGTAGGTTAAACGTCATTTAATTCTATACCTAACGGCACACCACATTTGTCGCGGAACTCTTATCACGTCATTTTACTGCCTATGCGGTTGCAAAATATTACATCCAACACGTTGTAAAGATTGTAGCATGGGAACGGTTCGGTTCCGAACATGGATTGCTATTCAAAATATTGTCTACTCAGTCTCTCTACTGGTTCCAGAAATTTGTAACATAAATTTCAGAACACCTGGTATCTGTTAGGATTATACTTCAGATTAGGGGTTATTCCAAGAATTCCATTTTCCTGAACGATTAATGTGGATTGGAGTAACTGTAAGGCCCTTGGAATTCAGGCTCATTTGAGCATCATATCGCTATTTCTTTCATCGTTTGAGTTGACATAAGCATCTAAATGATGTAAAAGCTTGAAAAGCTCTAGCAACTTCTTGATTGCTTTATAAACATCTCCACTATTACCCTTGTTTGCTACTGTTTGATCTTCACCACTACTGCTCTAAGTGGTTACTTATTTTCTTTTCTACTACAGCTCCAGTTGGCTAATCTATGAACTGCTATACGACTGATAAAAGTGGCTACTCTGGGAATTGGTTTACTCTTTTTGTATCTGACTATAAACGGCTCTAGCATTGCTCTAATTGGCTACACTATCAACTGCTTTACTATTGCTGTATGTAGCTTATAGGGCTTTTCTGTGTCCTGCTCCAATGATGCTTTAATTAGCTGCTCTGTGGAGTACTCCACTACTAATCTAATTGACTCTCTATGAGCTTCTCTACTACGGTTCTAATTGGCTCCTTTTTTTAACAGTTCTACTGTTGTTCTATTTTGAGCCTCTAATACCTGTTTTAGTGCTTCTCTAATGGGCTACTTTATGAATTGGAAAATGATCTTCAAACTTATTTGGTACATTGTTCTCAAGTACTTCAATAGTAGTAACAGATAAACCTCAATTGTGAATGTCCCATTGACTGTAAATTATCGCCGTGTTATTCGAATATATTTTTCGAATATATTTTGTGCTGTAATATTTGGGCAAAGCTTTTCCTTAGTTATCTATTACTGACTTTCCACAATGCATAGTTATGGTTCTTCCTTTAATGGAGCCAACTTGAGCAATGTTGTAAATCTTTATTTCTTAAGCAATTATTCTTAAGTTTTTAATATATGAGTACACAGCCAATAATAAACTTTCAAATTTAGCATAAATTGCTCGAGTAATTCCTGAGAAACGAATAAATACAGCTTTTTGTAATGACACAAGCTGAATTTTCCCATGGTTCATCTTGCAAAATGTAGTAGCCAAATTTCAAATTTCTGTACAAATAGGTCCGTGTTACAAAAATATGACAGTTTTTGCAAATAAAGTATGAACCACTTTTGAAAACAGGTTTCAAGTTCTACATTTCATTTCTTTTAGGTCTTTGAATTAGAACAAATATGTGTAAGCGCATGACCCTGGTAGTATATATATATATATATATATATATATATATATATATATATATATATATAATGTTTTTTACTGTGCTTCAGTTTAACATTCAAAATAATAGTTATTTACCGCCGTAACCTATTTCAATTTATCGTGATTCTTTTTCTTGCTATAACATGAAGCATATTCAATGAAATTTCTCTCTTAATAATAGCTGGGAGATTTTTCTTTTACTTATAGCAATATGGTGGCAATTGTGAATTAAAAGCAGCCAATTTCTTCATGTCTGTTTATCCAACTGTTTGGTGATATTGCTTTCATTTTGTGAATTTAGTAAATGAATATTGTTACTATTTGCCTTTATTGTGTTTTATGGCTAATATATCCTCAGTATTTATTATTAATTGATCTCAAGCCAGGTAGCATCCTGTATCTGATCCGTAGCATTCACATTGATTCAAAAGTGAGGTTATGGGTAAAACTGCTGACTTATCCCCAAGGAAAGTAGCTGTAACTGAGAGACTTTTGAAGGAAACTCTTTATTCACAACGTGAAATAGCTAAGAAATTGTGTATTTCACAAAAATCTATTAGTCGCATTAATCAAGCTTTAACATTCGGTGAGACGTTGACGTCACAAAGGGATGGAAAATGCGGGAGGAAAAGAAAGCTATCAACAAGGATGCAAAGAAAACTTGTGCAGGTGGCAAAACAAAATAGAACTGCAACCAGAATTGTGCTCAGTAATCAACTAAAGCAGTACGGTACAAAAATATCAGCCTCAGTATTTCGCAGAAGATTATGTGAAGCAGGTTTACCGGCACGCAGGCCTCGTAAAAAGGCTAAACCGACACCTGCTATGGCAAAAAAGAAAAACAGAAGAAAAAGTTTAGAATGGGCCAAAGAGGTGCAGAAACATCCAGCGGAATTTTCGAGAAAGGTAAATAAAATGAAAATTGATTATAGCATAAAATTAAAATATGTACATTTAAATTTTATGGAAATGAAATAAACAGCCTAAAGTTTGTTTTTCTCATCGCTGATTTTGTTATATTATCTTTGAGCAATTTTAAAACTGTTTAATATTAATAGAGGTTTCTATTGTTTCAGGTAATTTTCTCAGATGAATCCATGTTTGAAGTATGTGAAGAGAGCAGCAAATATGTGAGAAGGACAGATAAAGAAGCATTTTCCCCTCAGTGTGTCGATCAAAGAGTAAAGCACCCAAATCAAAAATGGTCTTGAGCTATAGGTATGTCTGTCCATGGACCCGATAGATTATACATAGTTGTGGGATCTATGGAGCAGAAACAGTATAAAAGTGTATTAGAAACAAGACTATTTCCGCAAAGTAAAGAATGTTTTCCAAATGGTGATTTTGTGTTCAGGCATGATAGTGCTCCCTGCCATAGAGCAAAATCTGTAACCCAGTTCCTCAAAGAAAACAATGTAAAAGTACTACCATGGCCGGGGAATAGCCCTGATTTAAATCCAATAGAGAATCTGTGGGGTATTGTTAAGTAGAGACTGAAAATAACAAAAGCTCAGCTTATTGAGGGCCTGATAAGCACTTGGCACAGAGATGAAGAAATAAAGTAAAAGTGCTCCACCTTTGTAGAGAGCATGCCTAAACGCACCCAATTGGTAATAAAGGCTAAAGGAATGCATACAAAATACTAAGAGTTGAAAAAAAATATTTTGTAATACTATTTCTGCTAAATAAATAGAAAATAAATGGTATATGTTAAAAATTTTACCATT
Organism: Mantis religiosa; assembly: GCA_030765055.1. Lineage (NCBI taxonomy): Eukaryota > Metazoa > Arthropoda > Insecta > Mantodea > Mantidae > Mantis > Mantis religiosa. Next base: position 160,064,309 of record CM060950.1, read on the forward strand.
GAGTCTAATAATTTGCACACACACACACACACACACACACACACACACACACACACACACACACACACACATATATATATATATATATCCATAACCATTTCTAGAGATAAGACCTGTTTAATCAAAGGTCAAGACTGGCTGAAATTTTCAAAGTACTGCACTCCGAGTAGCAGTCTGAGTGATAAGGACTGCTGAAAAAATAAAGAAAAATAAATCTATATGTAGGGAGTGATTCAAATCTGCACCCTTACGTAGACTACAATTTTAACAATTTTGATAGGCGCCTTAGGTAGAAATATCACTCTTCCAGAAATGTATTATTACACAGAAACTGAACTTTTTAAAAGTTTTGGGAGAATTTTCACAGGCTAATAAAGTTAAACATTCCTGAAGTACAACTTTACAGAAGCATTGCAAATACTGACCTGCTGTGCTTAAACACCTTAGCTTTTTTTTTTTTTAATCCAGAAGGAACTGCTGCAGTTGTTCAAAGTGTGGTTGCATTAAGTAAATGCTCTTTAGAATATCTATGTATTTTGTGTCTGTCTATTTGGAAATGTCTTGTTTTCAAAAAAGAAACTCCGTATGAGGCATTGAGTTATGTGAGGCAAACACATTTCAATCGTAAAAGTATTAAGTCTCTTTGGACCTTCTGGTAACGCATAAGTGTCCTATGTTTTGTTTTCAAAAACGTTTTAACTAATGAGAATAACCGAAAATTTTTCACACAGTGAAAGTTTATAATTTCCTGCTTATTCGGTTGATAAAGGTGTGGCCACATCTGAGAATCTCATTTTCTTAATGCCTCATTTTCATGCCCAAACTGCCCGGTCACCAGCTACTTATAGGTTCTTGCCCTCTTCTTGGAATTGCTGTTTTAGACTCATTTAAGTTCCACGTGCAGCATAAATTATCATGAAATGTCTTTATTTAAAAATAAGTAATTCAGTTTCACAGAGAAAGTGCTAAAATAGTGTGTAATTGAGATAATATAAAGATAAATTTTCTAATTGAACTGAACTTGCATTATTGATTTGCTACTCAGAATACTTGTCGGTCAGTTATTGTAGGAAATCCACAAATGAAGCAAAGACATAAATAATTACCATAATATATTACGTAAGAGTAGCTCTGTGGATTTAAGACTGTTTTTATAGTTAAAATTAAAAGAAAAGATATTAGGAATACCCATGCTGTAATGTAACCTATAAAACGAACAATGAAGAAATAAGTATTAAATGAAGCAAGTTTCATTACATTTGTGGAGTAATAGTTCGTACCTTAAAAATAAAAACCCGAAAGGATACAAACCTAAAATGTTATAAGACAATGGCTGTTCCACTTTTGCTATATGCTTCGGAGAATGGACACTTAAAAAGAAAGATTGGAGCCATAGACAAGCGGCAGAAATGAAATATCCCCGAGCAGTAAAAGGATGCACCAGACAAGATCGTATTAGAAACGAAGATATAAAGAAAGAATTAGATATATTCTCATTGTAAGAAAAAATACAAACAAATAGAGGAAAATGGAAAAGCCATTCACAAAGAATGGAAAACTCTCGCATTCCATTACAGTCTTACAAATACAAAGCTTTGAGTTATAGAACAACAGGAAGACCAGTAAAACGATGAGAAGAAGTATCAGGCCGGAAAAGCAGAACTCTCCTAAACCATGAAGTGTTGATGATGGGTACTATCTTTCAAGAAAGTAAATGTACACTTTCCGCGGGTCAGTATCACTCACGCGTTCCGTGGCTAGGTGGTATGGAAACTAAATCGGCCATGCTCGTAGATGTATAGTGTCGTGTTTGCCATTTTAACCTGTTACTCACTTCGAAAATTTCTAAGGCTATATTAACCCAGTATAATGAAAGACTGAGTATTTATCACAAAGTAAGTAATAATTCTCTTGCAGTTGAGCTATTAACTACATGGCGTTGGAAAATGCGCAAGAAAACGGAAAACACTTGGAATTATGATTTTAACAGAACCAATATCTATATTGTATATAAAGCAACCTTTCTTAAGTGCTCACGTAGCTCAGTGACAGAGAGCACGCGCTGTGATAAATATTACGAGGGTTCATGGTTCGAGTACTCTTCTGTGGATATGCTTTTTATTCCATATTTTTAATTTGTTAGATTAAGTAACGAACCAATTTATAACTGTTTTCTTGGGGTTAGCTGTTACTAATGGCATTGGAGAATTAGCAAGAAGACGAATGCCAGGAAGAATGGTGGCTTAATAGAGTCAACATCTTGTTGTATATAACCTACTACAAACACATGTTATCGTAGCTCAATGACAAAATACATGCTATCACTGGGCCGAGGATTCATGGTTTGAAACCTAAAATGTAGTGATAATTTTTATTCCAGTGGTTTTACTTTGTAACACACCGCAACGAAAGAAATTACACTTTCTTTCTTGCGACTAAGTTAATAACATGTTTTCGAAAAGAATTCCAGAAGTTTCCAGAAGAAGATTGAATGATAATTTTAATGGAGCCAACTCCTAAACATTGTATACCATCCTTCTATTCTAACAATAATCTAATATATAAAATAACAAGAAATTGAATAATTCTCACCTTGAGAAAAACAAACTTAGAGCTGCAGTATAACTGTATAATTCAGTGGAGTATAAGACATAGAACTGGAAAGATATTCTGTGTAACCGTAGTTACAAATAGCCATTATTAGGAATTAGAAAAATAAAACGATATCCAAAGATAATGTTGCTTAGGAAACAATGTAAAATCTGTCATTTCTTCATGAAGCCAATGTCATACATTAAAAAATGAATTAAATTATGAAACATTTGAGACTTATAGAAAACGTACTTTTGCTAGATTAAATAGTAATTTGTGGAAAGAAATGAAAAAAAGAAATGAAATCTTGTGATTTAGAACCTGGTGTAATCGCCGCCAGCTATGATTACATCATTTAATCTTTCGTGCTTGTTTGCAACCAATACAGAACACCGGTTTGGATTTTTCTGATAATGTTGCCATAGCTCCATCACGTCAGCAGCCAACTTTTCTTGAATCCTAGTCTGATCGACGTTCTTTCCATTCTTTCACCATGAAGGCCCATTCGTTAGCCAATCCTGGGTGATATTTGCGGTATGCACACTGTTGTCGTGCATAAATATATATTTTTCTGTTTCTGGAAACCTAGTACGAAGGGATGGTAGCACAGTATGTTCGAGAATGTCTACATAGACTGCACTCGTCATTCTCTCTGGCACTTGAATTAACTCCCCTGGACCTGATGCTGCCATGTAGGCCCAGAACTGTGCTGAAATTCTTCCCGAATATTCTGTTCGAACGACGTGTGGAAGTTCGTATCTAGTTCCCCGTGGTCTATAGAGACATAGGGCCCCTTGCTGGTCGGATCGAAATACCTTCTCGTCAATCGAGATTACCAGGTCCCAATAAGCCTGAGAAAGGTAGCAATTGCGCTGTGCCCATTGTAATCGTCTTGCTTTGTGTGCCTCTGTAAAACGAGCTTAGTGGCAGGACGATGTGATGCAATACCGGCATCCTTTAATCGTTGGCGTATGGTTTCATATGAGCAACCATACTCAACTGCTTTATCTAGAAAGATGGACCTGTGTCTTAAAGGCTGGTTGTTTCATCTGCTACCAGGGCTTCATCTTGAGCAAGCGTTGTTGCACGAGGCCTACCTGAACGCCTGCGTGATTTGGCTCATTCAACTTCTCCCTCATGATACCTGTCCAGCCACTGCTTCACTATTCTTCGGTCGCAACTCAGTTCTCCGGCACTTTGTGAAGCGTTTTCACCATAGAAACATGGCTTATAATTGCAGCGTTTTGAGCTGCAATCAGCTCCACAAAACCTCGTGGACGTGGCATGCTGTTTCGCTATAATGAAGTCTTAGTGAAAGATACAAATGCAGTGCATTACTTCCAGCAATATTTTGCACATGAGCAAGAAATACAAGGGGGTAAAAAGTATTACATGTTGAGGGTTCGAACAGCAAATCATCAGTTTACTTGACACAGCGTGTGTTTTACCACTGAGCTACGCCAACAAATGTAACAGCGCTGGTTATTTACAATATATACCTGTTGGTTCTATTAAAATCGCCATTCCACGTGTTTTCCAATTTCTTTGGCATTCTGCAATGACATTTAGTAATAGCTTAGCTACAAGAGAACAGTTGTAAATTAGTTTGATACTGCGTCCAACAAACTAAGAAATTTGGAGTTAAAAATTATATCCAGGTGTTAGAGTTCGAACTCTGAAGCATGGTCTCGCTTATCTCAGCCCACGTTTTGCCCCTGAGCTATGAGAGCAGTTAAGATAGCTTGCCTTATACAACACACACACACACACACACACACACACACACACACACACACACACACACACACACACACACACACACACACACACACACACACACATGTATATATTGGTTCTGTTGAAATCATAATTACACGTGTTTTCCGTTTTCTTGCACATTTTCCAACGCCATGTAGTTAATAGCTCAGCTGCAAGATAATTATTACTTACTTTGTGATAAATACTCAATCTTTTGTTATACTGGGTTAATGTAGCCTTAGAAATCTTCGAAGTGAGTAACAGGTTAAAATGGCGACCATGACACTCTACATCTACGCGCATGAGTTTTCATACCATCTAGTCACGGAATGCCTGAGTGATACTGACCCGCGGAAAGTGTACATTTACTTTCTTGAAAGATAGTACCGATGCTACACACTGCTTTAAAAACATTGTCAACTTCTCTTCGCAGCTTTTCCTGTAACAAATAGTCAACTTACCACACGGTTTTACGCTAGTCAATTATTTGGACATTAATCATAGAAATACTGTTATCAGTTACCTTTGAGATAATAGAATTTGTTACTTTGCTTATAGAGCTGGAATTACCTCACTGTTACTCTTCATCAGATACAGCCCTGGTACAAACAATAATGCGTTCCGAAAATATACCTCGCTTAACAGGCCTGCTGTAATATTACTGCAACAGTTAGGACACAAAAACCATGTTCGATGTATCTGAACATTAACTGAAACAGTTGACGTTGCCCGGGTGTGACAATTTCTTCTTCAACATTTAGCCTTAGATCATACCTGCCCGTCTTGGGAGGCATTTAAAAATATATTGTAGAAGTCACTTATGGCCAAGTGCAATGACATCCATTAGACTTCACCTGAAAAAAGTTTGTGGATAATTCCCATTTGGTACGCTTTACCTTGCACCTTCAAGTTAATAGACACGTTGTACACACGTTAAATGATTTAACTAGTGTAAAGTTTAAAAAAAATGATTAACCTCTGCGCTAGCTACTAAGACGAAATGTTGTATTTAGAATATTTGGAAGATCAGGAACGTTGTTCTGGGAGAATATTTACGCAAGGGGGTATTCATTAAACTCTCTCAGCGAAATTGATTGCCAGGAACAATTTTGGCTAAAAAGGCACTGTGTTGTATATTGTGGAAGAAATGGGTGAGGGTTAGATTTTCCTACTGACATAAATTGTCCAGTGTCCTCTATGAATGACATTCTAACAACTTTAAGGTTTTATGTTTCCTTAGGAACATTCTTGGTAATGCTTGATGTATACACAAGACAATGGTGTTTAGAATAGTCCACCAAATATTTGCTGCAATAGTTTTTATGAGTTGCATACCAAAACACTCGTTGTGAAGAAAGGGCAGTGATGGTTGACTTTCATCAGTTAAACCGTTTCCCAGCTGTAGAAACTACACACACACATAAAAATGAAGTATATCGGTGGAAGGTTTGCAGAAATCTTCAGAAAAACAAAGAGATGCTACAAGCTGTTCAGTGATCACGAATTATTAATACGTGACATTGTGAGTGAATAGCCGAGCCCCTTGCACAATAGTATAGCATTCGGAAATTCTTCAGTAAGAAGTAAATCACACGGGGAAATAGACGGATATCTTCTAGAAGAATCACGTTATCCTTCATTTCTCATCCTGCCTGTTTTGAATTGACGAACAAGCAGAGCAGGCGTACGCTCCTAACAGAAATGCAATTAAAAGGTAATTCATGGCCGTACAGACGATTTTCTATCCTGTCTATCGGTTTGATTGTAAGATACAGAGAGTTTTCACCATCATAGTAGCAGACGCCTTTTTCACAGCAACATTGGTATATCTGTAAGAGAAAATGAGCCATCCGAGGATCCTGAAAAAGCAAGACTGCTTCTTGAACTTGCTGATTGGCGAGTTTGTGACAGAAGATGTAGCATGGCATATGGATGACGTAATTTCAGAAATGTAAATGACACCGGTAGAGCTATTAGACAATCATTAACTAAGCGTCAATTCAATAATAATTGAGTTAAGTTCTGCAATTTATTTTTGTTTAGGTCAATTAATTTAAAAATCTTTAGTGAATTAATTGTTAGACTGTTTGTTAACAATTAACCGTAGAAAAGCCAACCATTTCCTGCAGCTTATTTCAAAACTACTTTGTTAGAATTTCATTTTGGGGTTTCCATATCTTAATTCCTTGTTTAGTACATGCAGTTTTTATTTCTGAATTTCCATTCATTTATCTTTCGCTTCCAGTTAATTTCATGTCAATTCACCCTTTTGCAAAATTAATCTTTATTTGAACTATGCGAGGATAAACAAACGGATCTTGATACCCTGCGACCGTTGCCATTTTTTCGATATTTCCTATGCTGAGGTTGTGTTCACATCAGCGTAATGTTTATTCATTTCTTGCTCTGAAAATACTAACTATTCTGTTTATGATTATAAAAGTATAAGAAATGTCCAAATGAATGCAGTTTGTGTACATTATTTTCTATAACATACGTCATATGGCTGGCAGATATTTAGTACTGGACGGTTGTTATCTAAAAGTAAGAAGTCTTTTGTTGGTGTGTTGAAATTCTTCAGAGTCGCGTTTGTTACTCATCGCCATAAAGGTGGACCAAGTTTGGCAAGGATTTTGTTCGAAGTTTCTCCAAAGTTAGAGCTTTACGTGCTACTACCAGTTGTCACACTGACAATTTTCTCATTTGCTAACTCCTCTTTACCTTCCTTTTTGTATTCGCAAAACTGTTTTTAGTTTCCCTGTTAATATTTGTGTTGTTCCTGTTAAATTATAAGAGGAGCTTTCTGAAAGTTAAGCTGCATCAGAGAGAGAGAGAGAGAGAGAGAGAGAGAGAGAGAGAGAGAGAGAGAGACAGAAAGAGAGAGAGAGAGAGCTACATATAATTTAAATATTACTGGGACGACTGAACTGTGTATGAATTAAATTGTTCTTCTACATTCTCTCATGTCAAAAATTGATTTATGCTGCCATTCTCGTATTTATAGGACATCTTTACACTTCTTGACTATGTCTACTAAAATGTCTATTTCATACTGACACAAACTTGCCGTATGTTCACGTTTCTGTGTAGGTTACATTTTGTCAATATTTGTTTATTCCCAAACAAAAACTAGAACAAACAAACTCAACAGAAAAGGAAGTGATGCGTTCTAAATTTTACGCACAGAGAACGGGGTAACAAATGAAGGGTGATTGTTAACTCCCAGCTACTGCTTGTTGTATGTATCCGGTTTATGTTGATGTACAGCATTGACAAACTTAGTGCCGATAAAACTTTACGGCCACTTCAAAACGCCTGAAACTAAATTACGTGAATACACATGACTCATTGAAACTTCCAGGGCACATTGAAGACCAAAACTATACTTTGTAAAACTACTGAGAACTATTGAACAAAGTCACTGTTGAACAAACACAAACACCTCAGTTTTAATAATGACTCCTTGATCATGCAGCTAAGTACCAGGATCTCGTATTTGGGCTACTTCGCCGACATTTATAGAACAAATACCATTGGAATAATTTATGTATTTACAGTATTAGTAACATAATATATGACAAACTACTTCAATTACATAACCGTCTGGGATGGAAGAGATGACAGTCAGAGTTCTGCTAGTTAAGGAGGGTAATGGGTGTTAACCTTTTATTCACATACATTTGCTGACCCAATCATCAGCCTAAAGGCCATCTGCCCAGTATCACTCACCTTCTCTCTCTTCCCTAGAAGACGTATAGATCAGGATGAAGTAGTCTGACAAGGTATTGGTACAAATATCATGTTCTTGATAATTGACGTAGGTACAAAAAAATAATAAGAAAGCTAAAACCGGCAAGACAAAAAGACAGATCAAGTTTGACTGTTGAAGCAGTGGACTATCCTCAGGGTGAAGCAAAGAGGTTACTCTCAGGGTATGCGTGGATATGTGTGAGTAAGGATGGTTTTAATGGAATTGGAATGCAAGTTTCAAACTTGTTTAATGACCGCTTCTTTTTATCATCACATCACACTTGAAGTTGCTGACCAAGGTTATCAATATATAACTGTTCATAATGACCGCATGTAGAATGCTTAGTACGCGATAACACTTAATTGTCTTCGACCAAGATAGAGGCAGATGACCGTCTTAATCGGCTGCCAGCCGCGGACTGTGTGTGCTCACTGGGCACAGCTGCGTATGTGTGTTACTTTCACTTCTTGAAGCCCTTTATTCACCCTAAATTCCTTTGTGACTATTTAGTCCATTGTGATTATTAGTCTCGGTCATGCCATTATTAAGGGTCCGTAGAATACCTTTTCAAACGAAGTCAAGTGCTATCCATTCAGGATTCTTATTAAGAAAACCTCTTTCTCCCGAGTCTTTTGTTACACACTCAACCAACTACACCTGTTCGTGTCGTAACAAATATACAATGCTACTTTGAAATCCATTACGATTCTTTATTCATTGCATCCCTTAATTTCGGTATCAAATGTCTCCATAGATATTATTTTATTATCCCATAATAAAAGAATATATATATTCCAATTGTTTTCACAATTTCCTTTCACAGCATTAATTTTGTACTATACATAGATAGACATTTCATAAATATTGTTCACATTGTTACATAACAATAGCTTATTTAACATTTAGTGACATTCTTATCTGCATTTTGCAACTTTTAAATTCCACTCAATGGAAAACATCATCATTATCATCATATTTCCCTCTCTCTCCATCTGATCTACATAAAATTATTTCATAAAATGCTACACTTAGAACAATTCATAAACATATACACTTTAATGTTTAAACCATTGTACATTAATAATACCTTTTTCTTTTAATACAAAATTTCTGATTTATTCTTCCGGATTCAATATAAACAATCTTTTCAAAAGATTTTCAATGTTCTGATTTTGATCTTCTTTGTATCTGTTTAATTTTCTTTTGTTCACACAACATTTCCGAATACGTCTCTAGGATTCTATATAAATATTCTTTTCAAACGTCTTTCAATGTTGTGATTTTCTTTAGTTTCTTTTAACTTATTTAGTTTTAAGTTTCACTGCAGTATCACTACACTGTTTATACTTAACCTATACATTTTAGAAGTTTGTGTTTCTTCTAATTTTCCAATTTTTTATGGTAATTTTAGATACTTTAGCTTGAGTTCCTACCATTTACAAGGCAATTGATCATCCCATAATGTACCTAGAAATCATGAAGGAATTTGGCGGACTTTTCCATGTGCTAAGGACTTATTTATTCTACATCCCCATGATTTTTGCACATCTAGCTTAGGTATTGGACACCGATATCTTTTCTTCTCTTTCTTACACATATTATGATGGAACCGTGCCCCTTGCCAAAATAGTTTAATATTTCTCTTTCGTTTCTCCCTCGATTTTGAATGCTTTTCAATATTTCCTTTGTCGCCATGATCTCTATCGCTACCCCATTAATTTCGTTTATGGTTTCCTCCAAATTCCTCGTCTGTTTTCTATTTTCCCATTCTGATATTTGTAATCTACTCCTAGTTTCTTCTACCTCTTTTCTAGCCATTTCTCTTTGTTTGTCTAATTTCTGTGCTATTTCCTGCCACAGTTTTCTGTTCTCATTATCTGACCTTTTATTAACTTTATTGTAAACTTTATTTTCATCATTCTCTGTCTCCGCACTAACATCTTTCCCAACATTGTCTGTTACCTTACCAACTTCTTCTCTTGCATTCTGTATTTCCCGACTTACTTTCCTGATATTCTCTAACGCTTGTTCATTCTCTATCTCCTTTCCTAGTTCTATTTCTCCTAACTCTAACTTCTCAAAAGTATCATCTATCTTTTCAGCTATCTGTTGTAACATTTGATTGCTACTGTCCATTTCCACACTTAAACTTTGAAGTTAAATCTCTTTTCAGTTAAATCTGCATAATATCCATCTGTTTATTTAAACTTTGATTGTCATTCTTCATCTCTTTTCTAAAACTTTCGAGCATTTCTCTGAGTTCCTCTAACATATTTCATTCCATTTCTACATTATTTGGTACAGTTATACCACACTCTGCTACTTCAACTTCATGTCTACTGCTATCACTATACCGTTTATCACTATAAACCTCCTGAATTTCTATGTTTGCTACAGAGTTTTACTTAACATTTTGTTTTTCACCACCTCAAATACATTCACAATCGCCTAGTAGATAATATAACACTCTGTACCTTTGATTTCTTTAGTGTCTCCTGATGATGTCACTGTTCCTTCTTTCCAGTCGGACTGTTGTAGAACTCCTTGTTGGATCGAACGTCCTCGTGTCGAACCTCCTTCTCGTATTGAATGTCCTTCTCGGGTGGAACCTGTTTCTCGTGTTTAACCTCCTTCTCGTATCAAACCCCCTACTCGTATCGAGTCCCATGTTGGCGAGCCAGTTTGAAGCAAGACAATGGTGGCGCAGAGTATGAGCAAAGAGGTTACTCTCAGAGTTTGCGTGGATATGTGTGAGTAAGGATGGTTCTAATGATACTGGAATGCAAGTTTCAAACTGGTTTAATGGCTGCTTCTTTTTATCATCACATCAAACTCGAAGTTGCCGACCCAGATTATCAATATTTAACTGTTCAGAGTGACCGTATGTAGAATGCTTTGTACGCAATAACACTTGATTTCGTTCGACCAAGACAGAGGCAGATCACCCTAAACTCCATTGTGACTATTCTGTCCATTGTGATTATTAGTCTCGGTCATGCCATTATTAAGGGTCCGAAGAATACCTTTTCAAACGGAGTCAAGTGCTATCCGTTCAGGATTCTTACTAAGAAAACCTCTTTCTCCCGAGTCTATTGTTACACACTCAACCAACTACACCTGTTCGTGTCGTAACAAATACACAATGCTCCTTTGAAATCCATTACGATTCTTTATTCATTGCATCCCTTAATTTCGGTATCACTGTGCAATTCGTCCATGATCGATGTAAGAAAGGAGTTTAGCCCATATAAATCGCTGTTACTTTGTTTAAAACTTTCCGGTAATTTTGTTATACAACATACTCAATTTCAAAATTCCAGTTTTACATATACCAGGTGGCCTACGGAACCCGTCCTCTATAGTTTTATGCTTCCCGCATACGCTAGTGCAAGAAGGGTTTCCTCGTCGCTCATGTTGAAAGGGGACGTAAAGATACAGGAGTGAAGCTTCAACGAGCTGTGCCGCTATCTGAGTGCGTTTTCTCCTGGTTTCGTTCTGATAAGGTTGCGTGGCCGTCTGTTGTCAGGTCTTACACTTAAACAGGTAGCAACTCAAATTCACTGAAGCGAAGAATACACAGATATAATGAATATCTGCGGAGAGACGCATCGCAATGCAGCTGAAGTCTGAAGGCTGTATTCAAAACGTTTTCAAAGTTTTTAGATGTATAGAGATGCATTTAAGAATCGTGGGGTCTTTCCAGGTACAGCGTGTCGTGGAAAGACCAATCTGCGACGCAGTTGATGTTTCCCGGAACGTTATTGAGTATTTTTTAGCAAATGCCATGTAAGGAAAGCACAGCTTGCATTTAAATTTTGTCCGTACAATATAATATAAACAAGAACGTTATCATGCTATTTAATTTTAGTATGCATTATTTTAGGTATGCACCTATAACAACCACAACAACAACCACAACAACAACAACAATAATAATAATAATAATAATAATAATAATAATAATAATAATAATAATAATAATAATAATAATAATAATAATAATAATAATAATAATAATAATAATAATAATAATAATAATAATAATAATAATAATAATAATAATAATAATAATAATAATAATAATAATAATAATAATAATAATAATAATAATAATAATAATAATAATAATAATAATAATAATAATAATAATAATAATAATAATAATAATAATAATAATAATAATAATAATAATAATAATGACAATGATGAGAATGATAATGATGATAATAATGACAATGATAATAATAATGATGATAATAATAATGATAATAATGATAATAATAATGATAATAATAATAATGATGATGATGATAATAATAATAATAATAATAATAATAATAATAATAATAATAATAATAATAATAATAATAATAATAATAATAATAATAATAATAATAATAATAATAATAATAATAATAATAATAATAATAATAATAATAATAATAATAATAATAATAATAATAATAATAATAATAATAATAATAATAATAATAATAATAATAATAATAATAATAATAATAATAATAATAATAATAATAATAATAATAATAATAATAATAATAATAATAATAATAATAATAATAATAATAATAATAATAATAATAATAATAATAATAATAATAATAATAATAATAATAATAATAATAATAATAATAATAATAATAATAATAATAATAATAATAATAATAATAATAATAATAATAATAATAATAATAATTGAATATTAAATATTGAATAATTGAATGTTGTCGAGAATTAATGCCTTTTGCAACCTGAATTTTAATGAAGTACAATTGTTCGTATTTACTAAACATATTTAGAGCACTAAAGATAACAGCCTACAATTAAACTTATTAAAAATGTCTTATTAAATAAAATTATTGTTTTCAAACTAACAGCTAACAAATATTAGATGATGTTATATTTCATTATCAGCTTACATGATTTACCACTGATTGCCCCAAATGCAGGCAATATTGCCACAAATTTTTGAAAGACGCGTGTAGCTCAACATTATAACGAAAAGGTTATGCAGAATCCTTAAATTTCTGTTAAAGTGAACTAACAATCCATATTTAGGTAACTGTCATGCAAAAGCTTGTAAAATATTGTTAATTTTACTCAATTTTTAAAATCGCTTTGAGAAGACTTCTACTTCTAGCTGGCAGGAACCTCTCTTATGGGCTGCCAACAGTAGCTAACTTATTAGGTGAACACTTTCCGCTGTATCGCTTCTCCATGACACTTATATCCTGATGAAGCCATTCTCCGTGATCATCACTATTAGCCTCCAGGTTGGGAGAGAAGAAGTGCAAGTGCGAGTGCAGAAAATGCATTTAAGTGACATGTTGCATCCTAAATTTTTATAAGCCTTTAGCATTGTTCCCAATAATTTCCTTGTAGTTTTGAACCTTTGTGTTTCCCAGGAAGATTTTGCACACTGTCTTGAATCCCACCCATGCTGCTTTCTCGCTTTTGGAAAGTAGATTTTCAAAATGCCTCTCTTCCAACAATTTGCGTATTTGTGGGCCAATAAAATATCTTCTTTTAATTTTTCTTCGCTTATTCTTGTAAACGTTTCTTTGAAATACCGAAAACTCCTAATCTGTCTGTTCAAAGCCTTTACAAAAAAATTTCATTAAGCCTAAATTAATGTGAAGTGGCGGTAGCAACATTTTGTCTTAGTTAACTAATATTTTACACTCTATTCACCCGGTATTAAAGCACTCCTTACAGGCCACTCAGTTACTTCCTGATGTTTTCCTTTAGCCAGACTGTCCCACTCACATTTAAAACAACAAAACTTGGTGAAAACACTTTTCATTCCCAGGAGTAACTTATGACCTTTACATTTCCACAGATTTAAAATCCACACTTTGCATAGCTTATAGCTGTCAAAACTATCTTCAAACTATCATATGTTTCTTTCATCTGGGCATGAGCTATAAGGACGGAAGGATAAGAGTTGCCATTATGTATTAAAACTGCCTTTAAACTTAACTTCAACGAATCGACGAAAAGGTGCCATTTGGATGACGTGTAATCCTCACTAAGGAACCCATTAACATCATTACAATAAACAAGTTCATTTTCTGTGAAAAAATGATGTCAAGAGTGTTCACGTTTTACGATGTTGCGCCGACCGACAAAGGTTGCGGCAGTGGGAGCGGCGTAGCGCAGCAGATTTTCGCAAATCAAAAAACAGGGCAATATCTAAAAGAACGTTAGGTTATATTAGAAAACGGATTTCAGTTTTGAAATTCATGCTTAAAAATATGTTAAAAGTGCCTACTTTTGCTCAGGTGTAAATTTCAGTGTTATACAATATAATGAAAACTGCGACATATCAGGGTTACATACTCCACACGAGGTGGACAACACTTTTCTTACCACTGACATGAAATCTCGCAAATAATTGAAGAGCAGCTCATGGCAGAAACAGGTAATCTTATTTCAGAAGATGAGATCATAGTAATATTATCTGTTGCATAAGATATTCTGCTGTTAAGTTTAAAAGTGGTCTATGTCGAGTCACTCATATGGCGTTGTTCTCAAGCGCTTTTATGTGAAATGTTGAAGAAACCGGTAGGTTAATCTAGGCAGAAATACACTAAGAGTTAAGACATTCATAATGCTGCTTCCATAACCACCTTATACGAAATAATTGGGGATTCGTTCAGGCATGCATTACACCGGAGGACTTTATGGTTTAAGATTTCAGAGTCACCTACACAAAGAAGCTTCACTTCACTTATTTGATCAATACGAAGATTGATAGGGTATACCAATCTAGCAGAATGTTTCAGGCGATGGCGTCTTTTAGAGGGTCGTCACCCATAGTTTTTCCCGGTCACTAGGCAAATGAGGAGGCTTAGTTACATTCTCTGAATGTCATTTGCTTCCATTTCACCTTACTTATCAGTGCACTCCACATTTCATTGGCTGTTTCGTGGTTCGATTTGTCGGTGGGAGTTTCGATGTCTATGGCGAGTCATTTGCTCTCTGTAAATTCTCGTCCTGGTCAGGGGACATCACCATGCGCAGAGAGAGAGGCTAGCCGTATGTACATACGAGCAGACTCTGGAGAGTTGAAATCTATAGCTGTAAGGATCCCTGCTGTCTCTTTCCGCAGGATCGACCACCCATAGTATCCTTTCACCTCAACATTCTCTCCCGGAATTGCCTGCTAAGGGGTATAAGCAAGAAAGATATATTGATCTAGCTGCTAATCCCCTCTCCGAACATTATCATACAGTCCTAGAGTGTACCACCTCCTCCTAATGATAAAATACTACTTGCTTTTCCGATAAATCTACACTTAACATTTTATAAATCATTGTACCTGTCATTACAAAACTGCAATGATAGGAGAGAATATTCTGAGTTTATTTTAGTCCTGTAATGCGTGCTACCAGAATAACAATTCCTCACAGTGAACTACGCCCGATTGTGATACAGAAATTGTGAATAATGAAGCACAAAAATTCGGAAAAATTAATAAGAAGCCATTCATACGAATGCTTGAATTTGCGTAATATTAAAATACCTGACTCTCCTCGATTAAAAAAAAGAATGTATCTGTTATCATAATATTAAAGTATTGTAACGTGGATTTTAATGATAGTACATATAGTATTAGCTCGCCTCGGTACCGTAGATGGTAACATGTCTGCCTCATGTTCAAGATATCCCGAGTTCGATTCTTGGTCAGGGTGAGTTACCTGGATAAGGTTTTACCGGGGTTTTCCCTTATCCTGAAAGACGAATGTCGGGTAACTCTAAGTTCTATAGACCTGGGACTCATTTGAGCACAATTTCACCGATATTACAACGTTGGAGGACGTAGAATATAAAAAAAGAAAAACAGTATTGAGAGATGTTTCTAGTTTCCTCTTTTTCTCCCTAAATTTGAAATTATTAGTTAGCGCACTTATCTCAAAAACCGAAATATGAAGTTGGTATTAATTTCAGTTACACTTTGTATTACATTCATTAATATATTGGAAATTAGGGCATACAAAATAACTAACCGATTAAATTTAATGAATGGTTATTTACAAACACTTACCGTCTCATCTGCAGTTGGCTAAACTACATTGAATTTTAGGCCAAATATGGTGTTCTGTATTTTTTTGACAGAAATATGTGCCAGATACTCTTTTGTAGTGTATACTTTAATACATATACGCACCCGAAAGTTCAACTTTAAATAACATTTTATATAATTTGATATAATTTGATATAATTTAAAATCTTATCGTAACTAATACCGCGACCAAAATGCAATTAAACTTGTATAATTGTTTTGTCTATATAATAATTCTGCATATACCTACGTTTAATTTGAGTATGTATATGGCTACGGAGATAAATTTATATGCACTGAAAGTCTGGTGAATTGTGTCGTATTCACGGGAAAATACACAATATAGTATAATTATCGGTAGTTTCAATACCAAATTTGGCTGCACATTTCAGCACTGCATAGGAGGGAACTAAGGAAATTGGAATCTCTATTCTGAAAAAAAGTATTTAGCTTAATATTGGCTACAACAGTACCCAATTTTTTATCATTAACATTGCTTATGTTTGTTCTTACACTCCCAACTATTCGGTTCCTTTAAAAGAAGATTGTCCTTGATTAACTTAATTTTCTTTTGAGACCTCCGATTTCAACGTTTTTCTAAATTCTGGTATAGTGGTTACAAGGACTGATATCTTATTGTCTCAAGAGATCTGGGCCTATGATATTCGAACAGCCACTCTTGCATCCCAAGATGACTCTTCGATGTTGCTCTCCCCAGTACAACCGGATTTGTTTTGTTAGTGGATCTAAACGAAGGTCAAGTCCAAGGACAAAAGAATCCTGACTTCGCAGACTCATTCACCTCCTTCCTCTTTTCAACGATCACCAATAAACAAGCCAAGATAGAAGTTACGTAATTTGGTCTTCAGTTTTTTTGTTAAATAAACATCAATATAGTACTCATAACTGGGTAATGCAGCAATCAGGTAACGCCACTGTCATATAAAACTGAACATATTCTCTGTGAGGGAATTCAATCTAAACTTCAATATGATGAATTGTTTATTTAATTTTAGAATCAGCAAAAGCGCTTGATTAATATACCCCAGACAAATAACAACGAAATTTCTCAGACGACAGCTATGTTCATTGCTGAGAATGTATATGTCACAACCAATGAATATAGAAAACAGTTGTATTAGTAATTCTCACAAGTGTGGTTTCATGAACTGGCTGTTTTTTCAGTTGATACCTTCTCAAGGTCATACAGCACAGAGTATCGTATCTATCTGGTGCATTACAAAAAAATTTGGGCTGAATGACTAAAGATATTTTCTTTTTTTTTTGTATTTTGTTAATGTAAAAGTGGTGGAATTAAGTAAGTATTAATATCACTTTTACCTCTAATATTACTCAGCCTCAAATCAATAAAGGACGCAACAAGTTAACAGATTTCTCGAAATGTTTGCTGCTTTGTGTTGGCAGCTGAACTTCATTGAATTTCAATTGAGTTTTAACTTAATATATTACCCTCGTGAAACAGGTGTGAGTATTTTCTTCAGCAAATAAACGTTCACCCCTCCAGTGCAGCTGAACCAAAGTGATGTTATTTTCTCCGAAGAATCACTTTACGAAGAGACCATATAGGATCCAATCTAAATACCAGCCATGTGCTATATGTTTCCCGAAGTGGTATCCTAAGTGTCTATGGAGGTGCATCTAAAGACTGCAAACATAACACCATACAATTCCTTCTGAGGTTGGTGAAATAAAGCGTAAATTCCAACCGTCGTTTCATATCTGGCGAACGTAAAAGACTTTGTCGATGAAATGCCATTCATCCAGTAAGGTACCTAGCAAATAATCTGTGGATATCTGCTAATTTACAAGGAGCCCACAAACTTCACAAATACGTTAAGAAAAATAGTAGCATTTCACACTGCTAGGTAGATATCCCTGTAGCGTTCCATAACTTGCGTTGTATTTTATGTTCCAGTAGGAAATGTTACGTATATTAAATCATATTTTGACCTCCACTCTTAGTTACATCTCAGACACTTTAGTCTTCACTTTGACCGACGATATGGCAAAGACGAATAGCAATACCCTCTGGAAATTATGTTTAGAAGCTCCTGTTGCTAATTGTGACAAATTTCTGCTCAAAATTTGCATGCTGATCTGTTATTTGTCTTTACTGTCAGAAGAATGTGAATGTGGTTTCATTTTAGATAAAATTCCAGTTAATCATCTTTGTAGTTTTCATTTGACTCAGACCCTTGTATATAAGAAAACCAAATCATGTATAAGAAACTGCTCACATTTTCACAAGAAAGTTTTAACTTTGGACTTTGCTGTGCTAGAAATACTCAAATAATTGCACATATGTTAACCGAATACTAAATGAAGCAAACACTTACAATCACATGTGTAACCGAGGAAAAACTTATAGCATATATATCAAGTAGTTTAAAATGCTTACTAAAAGACAAAAAGGTGTTTTGACAGCTCACTATTATTGAAGTAATATCATAGAAGTAGGGGTTAGGTAGGTAGATAAGGAGTTAGGGGGGTAAGTAGGTAGGTTATTTAGTGGGTAGCTAAGGTAGGTGGGTAGCTAGGTAGTTAGGTACGTAGGTAGATAGATAGGCAGGCAGGCAAGTAGGTAGGTAGGTAGGCAGGTATGCAGGCAATTTGGTAGGTAGGTTGGTAGGCAGGTAGGCAGGCAGGCAGGTAGGTAGTTAGGTAGGTACGTAGGTTGGTAGTATGTTTATATATGCCTGTATATATGTATATAATTATGTACGTACGTATGGTGTACATAGTATATATATGTTTGTTGTAGGTATGCATGTATGCATGCATGTATGTTTGCATGTATGTTTGCATGTATGCATGCATGTATATATGTATTTATTATTTATGTGCGTATGTGCTTATATATGTGTATGTGTGTATTATGAAGGTATGTATGTATCTGTCTATGCGTGCGTGTGTGTCGGTATGTATGTGTGAGTATGCATGTATGTATTTATATATTTATGTGTATATTTATATATGTATGTGTATATTTATATATGTATGTATTTGTGTACATGTATTTGTATTTACTCAGATCTGAAATGTAATCTGTTGACATGATGTGCTAAGAGATATATTTTGAAAAAGCCAAGGTGTTTGTTAGATGAGAGAGAGAGAGAGAGAGAGAGAGAGAGAGAGAGAGAGAGAGAGAGAGAGAGAGAGAGAGAGAGAGAGAGAGAGAGAGAGAGAGAGAGAGAGAGAGAGAGACAGTGGGAGAGCAAACAGTACACCTCTTAGCCTATTGAATAGGGCCTGTTGAATTAATATTATTCAGTTATTCCATTTAAAATCTTGGAAATGTGTATCTGCTAGATCAAGTTGCAATTGGAAGGAGACACGAGGAGGTAGTCCGCCTTCCCCTCACCACTGCCAATACAGTCGAACTGAGTTAGTGTAAGCTGATATAAAAAGGAGTTTAAAAGTAATACTACTGTCCGATGTTGAACAAATGATTCATAAAAATTCATAAAAATTGACAAACTAACACAAAAAGACTGGGAAAACTGAGAGACATGCAGAGAAATTACAAGAAGGAGACTTTTGGAAAGAATTGCACGTGACCAGATTTTGGAACCTATCTTCATTGATTTGCAAGATTCAGACGATGAAGACAGTGATAGGGAGGAATTGTCTCTTTAGGTGGCATCCACAACTATGTAGATGAGCCACTGGCAGTTCCAATGGATTAGTAAAATAGTTAACTAGTAAACTAAAATTTTGATTATAGCATTTAAAACCTGCGAATATGCCTTTTCCAATTTTTATTTTGACGAGAGCGTTATTCTAAAAGTTCGGAAATTTCTGCTTAGGTTTCCTTACGAGTAGCGTCAAGGAAACGTACATGCCCTAGAATAGTGTGCGAGAGCGAGGGAAGCATAAAAGAAGTGGGGGTAACGACGTAGTAACGCTGAACACGCAAACGCATCTCATTTGCAGCAGCGCCGAACGCTTTCCGTTTGAAAAACATAATAGTTGTGGTAGCATGGGCATGATAGCTACACGCGTTTGGTAGCAAATAAATAATTTAAGTGAGCATGTGAATAGTACAGGTAAACCCTAACCCCCCTCCCCCCCGTCTTCCGGTGATCACATAAGTTAGCCATTGCTAGATGCTTCCCAAGTGAAGGAACAAGAACTATGAATGCAAAGGGGAATCCCATTAGCTTACAGAATGTGACGGAATACTCTGAAATGCGAAACTTGTTTCTCATGATTATGTATTTATTAAGGGGTCCAGTGGAAACAGACACTAATATGCTGTTCATGACATGGAATCTAATCTGAGTTACCGAGTATTTTAGAGGGTTGTTGCACAGTAATGGAAACTAAGATTATATTGCAAGAAGATAGATTATAAATGCCTTAAAGATCAAATTACAAAACATATTATATTTTATCCTACTATATTTTATGCGAAAACAATGTAATTGTGTACGTCCTGTATTTGATATAATGTTCATCATTTATATTTTGTTTGAAACCTATAACTGGAAGAGAAAAAATATGCTTATTTGCTTAATAAGCAGTTTTTCTTAATAAAATGCGATTTTGGAATAATTAAAAGTGTCTTGGTCACTTTATAATTAATTTAATGGTTTAAACTCAAGTGTGTATTTTTCAGTCACATTGCTCGATAATAGGTTATGGGGTTTCTAACACGTTCTTAAAATCACCACATCTGTGAGAACACCTCAAGAAATAGCAGAGTTATACGCGAATGAAGATCATAAAGTAGAAGTCATATCCGACCATAAAGCATTTGTATGAAGCAAAGTGACAGCTCTTAGGGGATCGAACACTTCTAAGAAACAAGCAAAAAAAAATAAAAAAAATCGCTGAAGTTACTTAAAGTTTTACATTTGATGATTAAGTATGTTCATTCCCCAACTCCAACTCCATTTTCTTTATGAAGTATTGATAGATGTATCTAAAGGATTTGCGTATGGAATCACAATTTGTGCAGCTTCCATTACAATTTATTAAGGAAAGAAATATTGCGTCCCTAGTAGTTAATCCTTAATCAGCTTTACAACTTTTGATGTCCCAATAGTAATTTGTAGGAATTTAGTCTTTCAGCACTTTGTACCTTTGAATTTTTATGACAAATCAGGTGTAAGGTTTAACTCGAAATTTCCCACTTCTAACTTCCTGAAATAATATTGAAAGACGTGGTATATGTGACATAACCGTCCACTCCACATTTATAAAATAAAGCAACTCCTGAACACGATATTACAGCGTTGCTGTGCCTTCGGTGTACATAAGAAAATGGAAGGGATTACCGCAGCACTTTACACCTTACGCAGGATGTATCGTGAGCGCAGTGAAGAAACAAAATGAGGTTACAGAGCGAGACAAACGGACCACAGATATGGGTGCAGATCCCTAATACAGATCCTTGAAGACCCGTCTCCTGTTGGAGCTTCTCACATATGTATCGACCTGTTGACCAAGAAATTGAAGTATTCTTTGCACTGAGCAAACATCCGCGCCAACAGTCTGACACTAACACTTACGACGAAACTTAAAAGCGCTGCTGAAACATAAGAAGGAAATGAATTGCAATTAAAATAAGAGGCAGAAAATTGCTATAGATGAGAAATCGCATCAATTTTCACAGAATGACAGAAGAACACCTATACAAAATTGTAGAGGTTCAAGAACTCTTTTTTAATGTTTGATAAGCTTGGTAAATTCCATGAAGGCATGGAAATTATTTGTTGCAACTTTTTGGGTGGTAAGCTAGACTATTCAAAAGTTTTTGCAGAAAATTTGAATGTGCTACAATATACAGTTCATTTTTGACAGCCATCTGAACTGGTCAGTGTGATAGCTGCAATTGAAACAGGAAAATGCAGAGTTCCATGCTGATATTAAACATTTTCATTTGAAGGACTGGACTGCCGCACAAGTCAAAACTGAATTGAATGAAGTTCAGGCGGACACTACACCAACATTGGAGACCATTTACTTTTGGATGAATGAATTTAAACATAGTCATAGAAGCACCGAACTTGAATCGTGCTCCGGTCGCCCAATTAAAGTCGTCACTAGGGGGCGGGTTCTGCCCTATTTGCCAATTTTGTTTCTTAGTTCACAAACGTAGGTTTTTAAGTTACAAGCACGTTTCCTACAATTATAAGCCTAATCCATTAGTTTTGTAGTACCTATAAATGCCTATTTCATATGTTTGTGCCTATTCTGCTTATTTGTGCCCTTTTAGCCAATTTCTTCTGCTTGTAATTTGTGACAACTTTTGCATTTGTTGGTTTCAGCGTGAAGTTTTCAGGGAAGAAAAATACCTTACTGCTGCACACTGGATATACAAGAAGGGGTTTAGGCAGGTAGGTATCTGACTTACAGACGTGTCACATTGTGCTAATGACGGCATAGACTTCGCTCAAGAACGAGTAGCAAAGACCAGCTAAATGACATTTCAATGGATTGAAAAATGACCACTCTCTATGTGGGGAATGGAAAGACCATTCTGTAAGCAGTGTTTCAAGTGCACACATAGATCAGTTTCCTACGCAAATATGCCAAAAGGGAGAAGCAACAGAAGTGTACTTCTTAAAGTGATCCATCGTTCAGCACAAATGGGAAAGTAATTTTTTGTCAGCCTTGTGTGAAACTGGTGAGTTTAATCATTCATGCTTGTATTCATACTATATTATTCTAGTTTAAAAAGCATTGTAAAAATCATCGCCTGAGCATCATTTTGCCGAACACAAGTTAGTATTTTGAGGAGAGCCGAAAGAAGAGAAACTGAATGTTTTCAATTTTCCAAAGTAAAGTACAAATTTGTGTAATGTGAGAACTTTTTTCATCACATGATACGACTTTACATTGAGAATTAGCTTTAAACATGCCTGAATCGTTAAACAAGCCCGTCTAATGCATTTCATCTTGATTAGAATATTATATTTTGAAACTTATAGATATACCTTTGCAAACTGAGTGTACTGGATTTCACAATTTTCTTACGAGTATTATCTTTTGGCAGTTTCAATGCGATACCATGATATTTTTGTGCTGGTGTAAAGACCTATTTCTTGAGCTAATAGTAATACTTGGGGGAGGGATTATTAATTATATTATTGATGGTGTCAATTGTTAACAATCTTATCAGATCACAATCAGTACCGCTGGTAAGCAGGAATTTACTCCCGTAAGAATTTTGGTACATGTGTGTAAATCTACTAACACGAAGCTGTTGTTTTACCCAATCTTAAAATCACCACTCTAGGACTCTGTTCAGGTTACAACTTAAAATTGTAAGGCCAGCGCTTAATTAGCTAGGCTACACAGATTAAGATTATAGACATGAAAGACATTGTGATTTTCTCAGGTTTACGTAGACATTTACATACATATCGCAAGGAAACACAAAATCAATTGCTTGGAGACTTACGGTGTTGTTTCCAACATTGAAAAGCAGGTACGAGACTTCTTTTCACGATGCCGTAATTGCTGTAATTCTGTTTGAATGAACGGTAAACGCTTACTAAAAAGCTGTGTTTTATTATTTGTTGTTAATTGACAATGGGACATTTAGGATTTCTATTACAAAAATAGGATTCCGTAGCTTTAGCTTTTAATTAATTTTTTCTGTGCGTTGAACCTTTTTGGCACATCGTGATATCATTTTTGAATTTCTTATCTTTCCAAAAGATCGTTTCTATTAAGGAGACACGTTTGTACAAATTGGCCCAAAACTTACAACAGTCCCAAATTTAGTTGTTTTTGTCTTAAGATTAATATAGACATACTTCAATAATACAACGCTTTTATTTTCTAGTTGCAGTACAGTAAACGTCACATGACTATATAAATAACCCTGCACTTGTATCGTAACTGCTATTACATAATTTTAACATCAGATTTCTCATATCCCATATTATAACTTAAAATTGTTCTACAGGAGCCTGTAAGGGAAGCTGCATATTAGGTGTACCCATTTACATTTGTTATGTTTGTTATTTGTATTGAAAATTATTATTTGTATTGAAAATGCTTCCTATTCAAAAAGGCTTAGGAAAATAAAAGTTATTAAATAGGTATGATTATTTTTCCCTTCGTTGATATGGCGAAGACAAATATTTCACGTAAGTACAGATCATTAATAGGTTAAACTGGGTGCAGAAACTTATTCCCCAAGCTTTAATTTTTAAAATTAAAATATATGAAAATCGCCTGTAATTTAGACATAAACTAATAATTCATCAGAAACTATTGTAACTAGAGAGCTAAAACTTGCTATTATTGCAATCTTGATCCATCACAAAAATAAATGGTATAAATTTGAAAAAAAAGATCTAGCAAAAGTTACAAATATTTCAATTTCCTCTTAAACCCCCAAAAACGTGTTTTCTGTTTTTTGACATAGTTAATTACGTCACACTTTTCTGCAGTTTATGGTTCTTAGTGAGGTGAATTTATGTGTATTTTAATTATAAAATATATGTTATTTTAACTTTTTGTGGAGCCATTTATGCAATTTGGAATAAATGTAGAAAAATTTCGCCTAGGGAACCGCAAAATACTATTCTTTTTAGCGAATTTGTTGCAGCATATGTTGCAATGATTGTCATTTTGTTATAGTGCATTTATAGTGCATTTTAAAAGCCATTTTACTAAAATTGTGTATTTCTAAGTGTACTTAGCAAACTTTTAGAGTCTATTTAAGTCCCCATTTTTTCTATTTTTAGTGCCTTTTTGCCTGCCTATTTCACACATTCTTAGTGCCTATCAATCCACTCCCTAGTCATCACAGAGGACACCATCGAAAAAATCCATGATCTGGTCGTGCAACCCGCCGAATCAAAATTCGTGGGATTCCTGAAGCTGTAGCCACTTCAACTGAGTGACTTTATAATATCCTGCATGAAAAATTGGAAACGAAAAAGATGTGTTCAAGATGGGTGCTGCGGTTACTCACGTCGATCAAAAGCGTATCTGGAAAAACACTTTTGCCGAGTATCTGGAGAGTTTATGCGTAATCCGCAAGACCTTTTGCTCCGATTTGTGACCGTAGATGAAATTTAGATTCACCATTACACACCAGAGTCAAAACAGTAGTCAAAACAATGGACAAAGTCTGGTGAAAGTGCACCAGAGAAGGCAAGGACCATTTTGTCAGCTGGTGAGGGGATGATCACTGGTTTTAGGGATTCTCAAGGAATAATCCTCATAGACTCCTTGGAGAAAGGCAGAACCATAACTGCAATATATTATGCTTCATTGTTGGCTTGTTTGGAACATGAATTGACTAAAAAGAGACCGACATTGATATACAAAAATGTGCTCTTTCATTAGGATAATGCACCATCGCACACATCAGCAATCGGAATGGTGAATGTGCGTGAGTTGGGCTTTGAATTATTGGTTTCTCATCGACCTTATTCACCAGACTTAGCCCCCAAGTGACATCTTCCTGTTCCTAAACTTGAACATTTGGTTTGGTGGTAAGAAATTTTCATCAGACGAAAAAGTGATAGTCGCAGTGAACGAGTATTTTGCCGACTTGATGGAACCTATTTTTCCGACGGGATGAGAAAGTAATGTATTCTTGGTTTTTTACCAGACTTACCTTACTACCCTCGTAGTTCACATATGATTATCCTTTTTGTTTCTGAAATAAAGTATGTTGTTCTTCAGCAGCAGTTAAGTGTCCCCGTTTTCTTCCTTCTGGTAGCACTAACTGTTTCCCATGTTATAGTGTTTAAACAGCTACTTATGAGATTTTAAAACAACTGGAATTTAAAATATTTTATACAGGAAATAACCTGAATTAAATTAGTTTATTCTGTTCCAGATTATATTAACCTATTACACGGCCTGACTCTATGCAACTAAGTGTATAGTCGAATCATTATCAGAAAATCAAAACTATATCTTGTAAAAGATCTGGGCTTTACGTGTTTACCATTACTAGAGTAACGTGAATAATGCATTACAATAATTGCCATAAGTGGCTTACATAATAGAAATTCAACCATGTTCTATGCATCGTTCAAACTGTAATGTATCTGAAGGAAGCGCAGCAATTTTACTGTGTATGGATGTATAGAATGGGCGAGCGAACATTACTGGTTTTGAGCAAGCTGCTATGATCTTAAATATTACAGCCAACTTAGAACATAAAAAGGGAAAACCACCGCAGTTACTTTCACTGTAAATCAGACAACTGATTTTAGAAGAGAGTGAGCTGTGCATTTAGTTAGTTTTTCACTTTGCTCAGATTTTAATGCTTTTATTTCTAATGGCAGCTACTTCTGTATCTTTCAGCATTTTTATCCTAAGGCATAGAAACAATTCCCTTTAATCATGCAAATAAAATATTTGTGAAAATTAATCACTTGGCTATTACTCATACACTCTGCTTAATTATTTATAATGGAGAATATGGCACTTTTGTACTCCTGGTAGATTTTCATTCATTGTTACCAGCTTCAGAAGCATTCTTAGCAAACCAATTTTCACTAGACCCAAGCCATCATAGCTACAGCATATTTTCAGATAACTCTCTCAGCCAAGAAATTTGACGACGTTGAGATTGTTGGCTAATAATTACTAAGCCTTCTTGTAGCTTAATGCGGTAAAGTGAAACACTTAATTAGTTATATTTATTAATTCGATTAAGTAAAACACTTCCTAAATGTCTTTTAAATTTTTATTAGTAATCGCTGTATTAACTAATCACTGGAGAATGCATCAAGCATAACACATCTTGGATGCAACAGCTACTCAGAGGAAGCAGTCAGGAAATTCAAATGTTACAAAGGGTAACTTTTCCCCACGGCTGGCTTAAGTATTGAGTGAGTCAACATAGGCAATCTTATCAACGAAATATCATACAAGTTTGTTCTATTATATTGCATGACCTCAAGTATTCAAGTATAGCACATTGGCTATTCAAGGGGTAGCCCCTGGTTGTGTTACTTCTAGAACAGTTGTTCGATGCCTGGTTAACCAATATGATTAATGCTAACTACAACTACTTTCGGAGTCCGGAACCGTATTTGAGGCCCATTGTATCCATTATTTGGCAACAGTACAGATTTAAATCATTCCTGGAAATGAGTTTGAAGGTATGGAGAAGCTCTTTTTAAAATGTTTTCTCTGTAATTTTCCTTAAATATTTTTAAGAGATTTTATTTTGTGGACATATTCTCAAAAAAGGGCTTAGTTTTCAAACCATATTTATAAGTAACTACTGCAATTAGGTGCAATTATATTTCAAATTATTAATAAAGTTAGTACTTCAACACGATTTTCTTTTTTAATGATTCACCTGTACTGCGCTGCAGATAAATATAAAATTTCAATAGCATAGCCTGAATTACTTTTCTCCTTATTATAGAAAATACCTATACACTTTGTACCACATGGTGAATTTTCTTACAAAGCGTGCAGCATCCACTTTGGTCATTTGGAATTCGAAAATTAGCGGCAGTGACTGAAATGGAAAATGGCATAGAAGCTTCGTTTTAAACCATTTCATTAACATCATTGATGGAATATCCGAATCAAAGGTCACAAGTCAATATTAGTGATATTTAAAATAATAATGGGTACATTCGTATTAGTATGCTTCAATAGGTTCACAGAGAAAATGCAATTAACAGAAGTAATTGCCATTGTGCATTCAAAATTCCTGTCTGAAAACATGCACCTGCAGAGTAGCAGACAACGCCTATGTCGGACGTAAATGTTAAGTTTCAGATATAGACATAACGTAATCATATACACTTGTTTTAGGTTATGAAAATCCATGCATTCAGTTAAGCATGGACGTGAAATAAACTTTTAAAATAAAAATTGAAGCTTCCTTGCCATCATGTTTATGTCTACAACTATAAGGAACTAGTCAATCAGCAACCCAACATGCACCTCATCAGTGATCATTCTGCTATCAAAAATAAGGTTTTTCGTTCCATGTGTTGGCTGGCTAACTGCCCTTCTGGTTGCAGTCACTAGTCGGGAATTACTAGATATCCACAAATTTAACGTTATTTAATCAGATACTTATGTATAGTATGGTACACTCTATTTGTTCCAATTATTCATTGGTCGTCATTTTTCTCATCACAGCTGAAAGTATATAGTATTTTGATCTAATCATAGGTGGCAGGAAAATCCGTTGAAGTCCAGTTTCTACACAGTACAGCCCTTTACGCCAACTGCTCTCACTGCGTGAGAGTATGCACCATAAAGAAGACTGTAAATCTGGGTGGACGACTCGTATAATGACCGCACATCTATGGAGAAAGCAAACAGTTCTACAAGGGAAGTGACCATAATAACATCAGTCAAAATTTCAAGAGAGGAAAACGTATTCAGGAGAATAGGTGCATCACATTCAGGGAACCGGAGATGGCTACAGAACTTGCCAGAATCACAGTGACCTGCAGAGTGCATAAACTGGTCAAGCTTAGGAAGTTGTCCGCCAGGTAGTCTTCAAAATACCTGATGCAGCACAAAAGCAACATTACAAAGAAGTGTGCCGTGATTTTCAGGGCGACAGCCCGGGTACAGGAAGTTACATGTCGAACTCGTGACCGGATAGAGATTTTACTACATTACCATGCGGTGTAGACCAAATTTCAATCAATACAGCGGAAAATTAAAAGCAGCCTCCACCAAAGAAATTTTGTACAGCGCCTTTAGCACAGAAAATGCATGACAATAGTCTTAGTCATTGAGTGGCTGGAACCATGGCCATCATTAACAGCCCGGTGTATGTGGAGATTGTACCAAGCAAAGTTAAAATGTGCTCTTGCAACACACAGCCAACATGATATTCTGATTTGCCCTCTTGATTGTCACCTATTCGGGGCTCCTACATTTCCACACACACACACACACACACACACACACACACACACACACACACACACACACACACACACACAGACAGACACAGAGAGAGAGAGAGAGAGAGAGAGAGAGAGAGAGAGAGAGAGAGAGAGAGAGAGAGAGAGAGAGAGAGAGAGAGAGAGAGAGAGAGAGAGAGAGAGAGAGAGAGAGAGAGAGAGAGAGAGAGAGAGAGAGAGAGAGAGAGAGAGAGAGAGAGAGAGAGAGAGAGAGAGAGAGAGAGAGAGAGAGAGAGAGAGAGAGAGAGAGAGAGAGAGAGAGAGAGAGAAACTCTACTACAGACGGACGTCCTTGTTCAATAGCAAACTTTTGGGGGTCACTGGACCTTGAATTGTCGTAGGTATACCTACTAAAATTACCGTCCAAGTATTGGTCCGTCAAGTCTCTTAACAGTTGAAGGTGCGTTTGGCATGCCATTGTTGGTTACCTCACAACACTCTGGTTACTATGTTGTATCTAGTAAGATGCCATGTATTGCATTAAAAGTTACTCTTTGGTAGTGACCATGTAACCTGGGCACATCCAAGTGCTGATCGTGCATTAATGTTAAGTAGGTAGTTACGAGGGCCGTTCAATAAGGAATGGTTACAATTTTTTTTCACAACGCACCTTTACTCATCTTCATAATTGTTATAGTACTTCTCAAAATAGTCTCACCTGAATTTGATGAACTTGTCCCAGCGTTTCTGCCAGTCTTCAAAGACATTCTGGAAACCATTTTTGAGAGATCCTTCAAACTCGCCTCTGCGACCTTCACCACTGCTTCTGATGATGGATAATGCCTCTCACGAAGGCGTTTCTTCAAGTTAGGTAATAGGAAAAAGGCACATGGGGCTAAATGCGGACTATAGGGAGGATGAGGGATGCACTTCACGTTGATTTTTGCAAGATATTCAGCAACAACATTGGCAATATGTGGCCGCGCATTATCGTGGTGCAGCATCCAGCCTGCTTCATGGAAATGTGGTCTTTGGCGCATGATATGGACCTGCAATGTTTTCAGGACATCCCTGTAGTATCGTCCCGTTACTGATGAGTGCAGGTAGAACATGCTGATAAAACATTCCATGGATATCAAAGAATGAGATGACCATCACTTTCCCAGCAGAAGTAACCACTTTTGCTTCTTTGGGGGATTGGTAATGAAGGAGATTTCCACACTGAGCTTTGTTGATTGCTCTCAGGATCAAAATGATGTAGCCAAGTTTCATCTTCAGTGATTACATTTGAAAGAAACTCCGGATCTTCCTCTAACATCAACCTTAACTGCATGTTACCTCCATTGCAGCGGTAGGCGATACTAAATATGTCTGACCTTACCTGGTTCTCACAGGCGGGAACCAGGAGTACCAATAATGAAACTACTACGGCGTGTTTGTTTCACATTAAGCTAACAGAATATAATACGATTGAATTATAGTGCTAAAAATTATGACCTTAATAAAAGTATGATTATTCTTTGTTGAACAGCCCTCGTATCTAAAGTCAGGCAGGCTTATCCTGTTTGTATTGGGTTAACAGCTTGTGCTTAATGCCAGCTATAAAGCAAAGATGCTTAAAGAGTCTGACTATGGGCTAATTTTTAGGCTTGTCAAGTATACGGTTATTATAGCATACGTACCAATTATGTGTCGGCTAGTGGGCTGTTCCGCTGTAGCCGTGCGTCAGTTCGTGTTCCAGTCCAATAGCTGTCGTCCGGAATGTCCTACACCATTAAACAATGGCCCGCTGTCATCTGGTCCGCTTTGGAGTTGCCAAGCTCTTGGTGGGCTTTGTGGCATGCTGCTTCCTGAAACACTTAACGGAATAGATAGATTAATGTAGTTTATTTGTACAGAGAAGTCCATGTCAATCACTTGTGTGGAGCTAGTTAGGGAAGTTTTGTATTTCTTTGGTGTTGTCTGAGGCCGCGCCGTGGCTCAGTGGTTAGACTGCTTGGCTCTCACCAAGGCTGCCCGGGTTCGATCCCAGGCGACCGCAAAGTGAGATTTGTAGTGGACAACACGGCGCTGGGGCGGGTTTTCTCCGGGATCTCCGGTTTCCCCCGCCATCTCATTCCACCGGTGCTCCATCTTCATATCATATATCATCAGTGTCATCGCCTGTGGTGCCGTATGTAGTAAAAGCGGGCGTTAAACACTACACATTTGGTGTTGTCTGGTGCAAAAGTTCTACCGGAAGGTGCTACAGGTCGTGCGTATTTGAATTCTGTGTGTAGTTTACTAAGGTCCCTACTAGTAGAATGTAATGTTTCTGTGGGTTTTTGTAAGTGTCATGTGAAAATTTCTTATTGAATTTCTCCAAAGTGTGTATTTTGAATTCGTTGTGTAGTACAGGCGTCGGCAAATATGTACCCACTGGGGCCGCGCAATTATGACGTATCAGGGGGCAGCGCTTACTGTCTACCCCTCACTTCGGGGGTGGATGGGCTGTGCGGAAACGTGCGTTTCGAGAATCTGGGAGAAGTATTTTTGCTACGCACAAGAAGACGAGATGTTTGTTGTGCTCTAAAGTTCAAAGAGGCACTCATCAATGGAACATCAAGCGACATCATGATACATGTCATAAGGATCACCACACTACTACAGGTCAGCATTGTATTCATATATTTACACCACGATTTAAAGTAGCATAACACTGACGTAATGTCCTTTATTCCCTTTATTTTCTTCAGGTCTAGATCGGAGTAACTAATTGCAACAGCTCAAAGAGCAATATTCAGATACTACACCTAATATTAATTCAAATATTAAAACTGATAGACAGCTCCATGCCAGTTATGCCGTTGCTTTGGTGATTGCTCAGTCACTGAGTTGTTTTAATGGTGGAGATTAATAAAATATGTGAGTAAAGTTGCCAACATAATTTGTCCTGAACAATATAATATATTTAGTAATATTGCATTATCACCACGAACCATACAGAGGAGGATACATAAAATAGCAGAAATAACCGAAAAAAAACTACTAAGCAGGGTCAATAGCCTTTTCTCTCGCATTGGATGAAAGCAGTGACAACGTTGACACAGCACAATTAGTAATTTTCATTCGTGGAGTTACTAACAATCTCTCGATACAAGAATGTATGATAGAAGTAATTCCACCTAGGGAACATACAACAGGGGCAGAATTATTTCAAGCATTTAAGAAATGTGTAGAGGAAAGTAAACTGAATCTAAGGAATCTTGAGGCTCGAAATATGACTAGCGAAAACAAAGGGCTTATTCGTAGAGTGAAACGTCATTTGAATGAAATAGGAATATACAATAACATAAAATGTTTTCATTGTATAATACATCAGAAAGCAATATTCGCAAAAGTACTAAATATGAAACATTTAATGGACATATGTATACAAATTATACATAAAATAAGATCAAACTCCTTGAAACATCGAATATTTCGTGAAGTACTGAAGGTACTGGAGTACTTATGAAAACCTGTCATACGACACTGAAGTCAGATGTTCTTTTTCTTTTCTTTCCTTTGTTTTTTGTTGTAATTTACGTCCTCCAACGTTAAGTCATATCGGACGTTGAATGAAATGAGTGAAATGATGCTCAAATGAGTCCAGGGTACATAGAGCTAAGAGTTACCTGACAATTGTCTTTCAGGTAAAGGGAAAACCCCGGAAGAAGCCTTATTCAGATGGTTAAGCAGAGGAGATACTGTCGTAGCTATTTAAATTGACGGTAATTACGAACTGGGGTGAACGTAACTAGATGGTATTAAGAGTCAATTCGAAGGGCAGAGAGGCCTCGGTACACCAAAAGATCGTTTTATAAGGTGGTATCTAAATTACAATTTTAAAACAAAAGCGAAGATTACTTTGATTTAAACACATTTAATAAACTTTAGATACAATTACAATACACAAAAACACAGTTACCTTTTAAGTTGGATTCAGAAGAGATGTGGTTGCACTATATCCTACTATGCGTCTATTCCCTATCAAGGTTCACCAAAAAAGAAAAACGAGCGCCACGCTATTTTAGCCTCGTGCACAAAGCACGAATCTATCCTCACTCCGGGCCACTAGCAATACCAACATCTACATAATAAATAATGCCACACAGAATAGACAAGAGAGTATATAGCTAGTATAGATTCACCACAACATGCTAAACCGATTTTTCAAGATGATTGAAGAAGTATCTGAATTCCTGAAGGGGCAGGTTTGTTGATATTAGTGCTTAATTGCAATACATGTTTATGTTGTACTGAATGTCTTACAATTTCCTTTTCGTTCTTTGTTTCGGATATAGACGTCCCTGTATTGGTAAATGAAGACTGAATAAGTCATTTAGCCTTCCTCGCTGACATTTCTCAACATTTCAATAATCCTAATCGTCGTCTTCAGAGAAAGTTCCAAAATATAGTTCATATGCATGACATGGTTAGATCATTCGTAAAGATGACAGATGTATGGAAATCAAATCTCGGGAAAAAAGAGTTTCCTCATTTTCCAGGTCTAAAATATCTTCTCAATATTTCTGTAATAAATCTGAATAAATATACTGGTCTGTTAGATAAAGTAAAGAGGGGATTTGAAGTAAGGCGATTCAGTGAGTTTAAATCCATGGAAAATGAGTTTGCTCTGTTTGCTAATCCACTTGCAGTAGGTTTATTAGAGGTTAAATCAGAATTACAGCACGAAGTCGCTGATTTACAACGTGATACGTATATTCAGTTGCAGGGTAATCATTTGTCTGATTTGGATATATTTAAAATTCTGAAAGCAGATACAGATCCATCTCTTAGATCGTTCGCTGCCGGTGTAGCAGCTGTGTTTGGATCCCATATGTATGCGAACAATTTTTTTTTCCAAAATGAAACTTGTGAAGTCGAAGCAAGGATCGCGATTATTATTATTATTATTATTATTATTATTATTATTATTATTATTATTATTATTATTATTATTATTATTATTATTATTATTATTATTATTATTATTATTATTATTATTATTATTATTATTATTATTATTATTATTATTATTATTATTATTATTATTATTATTATTATTGTTATTGTTATTATTATTATTATTATTATTATTATTATTATTATTATTATTATTATTATTATTATTATTATTATTATTATTATTATTATTATTATTATTATTATTATTATTATTATTATTATTATTATTATTATTATTATTATTATTATTATTATTATTATTATTATTATTATTATTATTATTATTATTATTATTATTATTATTATTATTATTATTATTATTATTATTATTATTATTATTATTATTATTATTATTATTATTATTATTATTATTATTATTATTATTATTATTATTATTATTATTATTATTATTATTATTATTATTATTATTATTATTATTATTATTATTATTATTATTATTATTATTATTATTATTATTATTATTATTATTATTATTATTATTATCATTATTATTATTATTATTATTATCATTATTATTATCATTATTATCATTATTATTATTATTATTATTATTATTATTATTATTATTATTATTATTATTATTATTATTATTATTATTATCATTATTATTATCATTATTATCATTATTACTATCATTATTACTATCATTATTATTATTATTATTATTATTATTATTATTATTATTATCATTATTATTATTATTATTATTATTATTATTATTATTATTATTATTATTATTATTATTATTATTATTATTATTATTATTATTATTATCATTATTATTATTATTATTATTATTATTATTATTATTATTATTATTATTATTATTATTATTATTATTATCATTATCATTATTATCATTATTATCATTATTATTATTATTATTATTATTATTATTATTATTATTATTATTATTATTATTATTATTATTATTATTATTATTATTAGCTTATTAGCGTATTATCCTTAGTGATCGAAGCAAATTAAGAAGATAGAGCTCGCACATCACTTTTCATTAGACTTTTATGACACTTGATCTTAATCCAGAAAAATGAATCTTTGAAGCAATAGGCCGCGCTGTAGCTCACTTGTTAGACCGCTTGGCTCTCACCAAGGCGGCCCTGGTTCGATCCCAGGCGACCACAAAGTGAGGTTTGTGGTGGAAAACACGGCGCTTGGGCGGGTTTTATCCGGGATCTCCGGTTTCCCCCGCACTGTCATTCCACTGGTGCTCCATCTTCATCTCATGTATCATCAGTGTCATCGGCTGCGGTGCCGTATGTAGTAAAAGCGGGCGTTAAACTCTACACGTTTGACTACACTTTTGAAGCAATATTCATTTAAGCGCTCGATCACTGTCGTGTATTTATTATTAATGTAAATATAAAGATAATAAATTTCCTTCAATCACACCGAAAATTCCTTGTTCTCGAAAACCTATAACCTGAAAATAATGCCACCACTTTTGAAAAATCAATTTAAGGAGGATGTAATCAGAATCTTATATTATTTATTCGGTCAAAGGCTATATCAGAAGCTCCAAGCATTAAAGGAGCTAATCAATTATGGTAAAAGGTTCAGTAAAATTATAGAAAGAAAAAACCTCTGATATAATAAATAAAGTGATGCCTCATTGCAAACCTGTTACTACTTCCTCTGCATGGAAGGGAATGTAGCTGGGCATGGAAATGTACCTCTAAATTATGATTGTGTCCTTAACTATAATTTACATTTTTATATAGGTTATCAGTTTTTGCCCTTGTCTTGCACCAAATCACAGCATATATTTATTGTATCAACAAGCTTTATATGTAAGGTGTGTGCTACTTAGACCAATTAAACTATAATATTATATTATAAAATATAACATCTCACGCAATATCAAATCTCTAATCATGTTAGGAGTTTCTATAACTAAATATTACAAATGGGCATAAGACGCACGTTAAGTATTATTGCAGCTAAGTATTGCATGCGGACACAGAGAGCACGTTAGTAGGTTATGTAACTTAATATTTCACCTCAACACAAAAAGTTCGTTAGGAATTACTATAGCTCACTATTTCATACATACATAACTACAGGTTAGGGATTTGTGTAGGTAAGTGTTTTATTTATTTATTTAAATAGTTATTTCTTCATTCATTCATTCATTCATTTATTGTAATTTACGTCCTCCAACGTTGTCATATTGGGCGATGAATGAAATGGATGAAATGATGCTCAAATATCTCCGGGATCCATGGAGCTTAGAGTTACCCGACATTCGTCTTTTACGATAAGGGAAAACCCGGGATAAAACCTTTTTCAGGTAATTTATGATGACCGAGATTCGAATTCGGAACCTCTGCAACGTGAGGCAGACACGCTATCTACCATTCACGCTACCGAGGCGGGCGGTAAGTTAGGAGTTTCTATAGATGCATATTTTATTTGGATATAAGAATATGTTGGAAATTTCTATAGCTAAACGCTACATCCGGACACAATAGCGTGTTATGAATTTCCGTAAATAAGCATTTGCTCTACACCTAAAAACATGTTATTAGAAGTTTCTGTATATAAATATTTAATCTGGATATAAAGACCATAAATAGCTTACTTTAAAGTTCTTGTAACTACTGTGTAGCAGGAACTGTTGCCTGCTTTCTAACAGTAAGCATAATTACGTAAAGACGGAGGACGTTGGTACTACTGCTTTGTTACGTCACCGTGTGGACATTGGGGGCTACCAAAATATTAGTAGGAATGTGCCTCTAGGCCGGAAAAATGAGAACCAGCTACTGGAACATGTTTTGGAAAGTTCCGCTGTGTTTCACAAACAAAAAGCTGTTAGAACTGTGAATTCAGTCTAAGGCTTAGAGCTCAAAGCTGCTGAGAATAACAAAATATCGGATAAAGTTATAGTAATATGTGTGAAATGCAAAACATCAATATATAATGTTAACATGCACGATGAGGATATTAAACTAAAAGCATAAAGTACAACGAATGGTGCCGTGAATTTGATTTTTACTTTTACAGAACTGATTTTGATAATGGATGGTCTTAAAAATGACGCAGAAATGCGTACGTATTGTGGGGCAACATTAAAGTGACAGATCTGCTCTTCTTATTCAAGCTATAAGAAGATATTCAAGATATAAGATGGACATATTTGGATCATCATCAATCATTAATTGGATCAATGGAAGTATTTCCATCAATTTACCTAAACTAAGAGCATATTGGTTTAACTGTGAAGCCTGGGACTTAAGTACAGCATAGTAAGTCGCCACAAAAAGTGTGTGTTTCTCTAGTTGTCTACCGGGAAACGTACGAGTCAGTTAGAGAATTTAATGTCATGTAGGCATGTTGGCCATAGTAGCTCAGTGATATAAAGCAACCGCACGGAGAGCGGGAGATCCGTGGTTCAAATCCCGGCCATGACATTGAATTTCTCAGTCTGACTCTACACATCCAAACCTTAGCCTACACACGGCTAGTGTTGAAGAAATGAGTATTTCCAATATCGAAACTTTGTTTTAGCCTACTCTTTTGTTTCTTCAATGCGACTTAAAAGTCCTTATTACGGCTAAATTTTGCTTTTGTTTATTTCATAACTGATGAGCTATCATTTTGGACAGCTTCTCTTGCGTTTCTAAGAGGCATTTGGCATTTTAGATACATGGAGCAGAGAGGAATATACGTTTACATAGCACTGCCTGGTATCGGCAGTGTTTCTCTCACGCGTCAACTCAAGTCGTCATACAAAGTTTGAAATGAAACGAAGCAAAAGAATCGCTCACACAACCAGTCAGGATGAGTAACCTGGATAAGGCTTTTTCCAGGGTGTTTCCTTATCCTGTTAGACGAATGTCGGGTAACTCTAAGCTCCATGGACCCCTGATTCATTTGAGCATTATTTCCCCGATTTCATTCATCGACCGATATGACTTAACGTTGGGGGACGTAAATTGCAAAACAAACAAACAAAACTTCACACAACGAGTACACAGATATTGTTCTACGGTATTTCCACTGAAATATCATAATTTAATTTGTGGGTGGGATGCAATATTTTCCTACAAACTGTAAGTAGTGGAGAATGTAAAAATAGGTATAGGTAATTACAGACAATTCAAAGCAAATTCCTCAATAAGTTGCCATTCTAAAGAGTGAGTTTATTCCCTCTGTAACATAAACTGAAAACATTATAAGTAATTTGCGGTTATTTACATTGTTCTTGTCTATTATCACGCACCACAAACGATAGTTCAAGCTTGTTAACCGCTTCTCAACGCTGGAAGCAGAACAAAATTCGGTCACGCTACTGCCGTCCGTTTAACTGGATTTATCCCGTTGTGTTTGGCAACTATTCTAACGCAGGAAGGGATAACTTTTACTTGATAGACGGGGTAGTTAGGCAACTTGGCATGCAACAACCCTAATGAATGAATAAACGAATACGTGCTCCAGTTACCAGTGCTAACCGAGTGAGACGCTCAGGCGGGTTCGTCTGTGGCCCGCATTCGGAAGGCCCAGTTTCGGTTCCCGTGGCCGAACTACCTGCTCCACTCCTTTTTATCGGGAGCTTTCCCGGGTCGCTAGAAGAATGCTGGGTAGGATAACTACACTCCCCGAATTTCCTGTCCCTCCATTTAATCTCCATTATAATTTCGTATCATCTTATCTGGTGTTTTCTTTCAGGGTAGAAGTATCGGAGGGTCGGCCGCCCTCTGTCTCAGCTCGCCCCATCCTTCCTGGCGGGAATATCTCACTCGGGGGTTAGGTACAATAAACCACAGGTTTCGGTGCCGAATCCCCTCCGTAGTAATCCTTATCCTATCCTTAAACTTAACAAATAAGAGATATGTTGGAAATATTGTTTGAGATGTCTGCCAGTTTTAACTGATAAAAACTTTTAAATCGAATAAACTAAACAATACCTCAGAATTTTTTCAAGTATTGAGTTTGTTGCGAAGAGCCAAACAACTGCTGAAGTTATAATAATTAACTCACTAAAGTAAATTACTAAACAATATCTGCAACTTCTCCAAAAAAGATGATTTATCGCATTCATCGGACTTCTCTATTCAGTTTCAACAAATTCTTCCTACAAAGACTTATTCTTCACTCAACTTCCACTTCCTTTGAATAAGCCGACACTGGTCATGTTAGTTTTAG
Source organism: Mantis religiosa (assembly GCA_030765055.1). NCBI lineage: Eukaryota > Metazoa > Arthropoda > Insecta > Mantodea > Mantidae > Mantis > Mantis religiosa. Next base: position 160,103,505 of record CM060950.1, read on the forward strand.
GTAGAATCAGGATAGAAACGATTGTCGTATGTTTAAAAAGTGCATTGCGGTATAATAGGTTTCTAATAGAAATCTCATTGTATTACCATGAGAATAAGAATAACGACCTACCACACGAAAATGCTCAAGTATTTAACAAATCATGCTAATAATACTGCCACGAGGCGCTTGTTATTTGGCGAGGGACAGAGAAGCGGGAGTGAAAGAGAAAAGTAGCGCCCAAGCCACGCCCGCGCGCGCACTGGCGCTGAACACTTGCCGATGAGAGACGGGGCGGGGAGAGAAAGGGTCAAAGAGATGTCTGGACAGTTTCCCCTCCTTCGCCTGCCACCTCGAAAAATCGTGCGACTTCGCCAACCTTCGAGAAACAGCGATTCGTGTATAAATAAGGGACAAGGGGGCTTGCGGGTCAGTCAGCAGGGAGCTGTTATGACGAATGTCGGGTAAGTCTAAGCTCTATGGACCCTGGGTTCATTTGAGCGTCATTTCACCCATTTCATTCATCGTCCGGTACGACTTAACGTAGGAGGACGTAAAATTGCAACAACAACAAAAATAAAAAATAAAAGCGGGAGATGCTAGAGATTTGCAGTCGTGCAGTCTGTGAACATTTGAACTGTACCGCAGTGGCAAGTTGAGCTGTTAATTGTGTGCGTGCAGCTATTTGAAGTGTGTCGCGGGTGAATTGTTTCGTTTGTTTATATATAGTGAAGCAAACAGATACTAATGTGTGTATGACACGTAATTTTTGGAGCCTGTAAGGGTTGACCAAAGTGTATTTCTACTGAAATAAGAAGCATTATGAATTTCTGCAAACCAAACTTAATTTTACGAACCCAAAGTGTCACAATACAGAGCATCTGAAAAGCTGAAGGCCACAACTTTATCTTTGAGACAGAAACTTCTGTCCAGCCCGAAAATAATCCTTATGTATTATTTATTTACTTATATAATTGTTTTATATATGCACACATGTAAAATATCTCGGCTTGTTGGACAGCTTAGCGAACGAAGGCACCTCTAAGTATTTGTAAAGGGAGATTTTATTAATTTTTTGTTAACTGGTGAGCATTGTCCACGGATCCTAAGGGTAGAAGGCCCTTGTAAAACTTTGATTTCAAGGTTGCACCAAAGCGTCTGTTTAGGTGAAAGTTTAGTAAAAAAGGAAAGGACATACATCAGCAGATATTTTGGCAACTTGTCAGAAGGAAGAACGCCACCCACGCGAAGCATAGCACCAAAATATGGCCAATAGTGGTTTAACTGAGCTGAAGCCACGGGGATGCAAGTTGTGTATAAATATCCTGTAATGTGTAAAATGACAGGGAAAACCTTATACTGTAAAATCAGGGGTCCTGTACCGCAAAAACGCAGGAGGTTCAGGAGTTTGCACTTACTGGTTATCCCAGACCAGCTGAAACACGAAATCTTAATTTCGTGTCACAGAAATGCACTTTGCGGACACCTGGTTTTACGAAAGCCTTTACAAAAGTCCATTTTCGATATTCCTGGTTAGGTATGAAGAAAGACATTGAAAAGTACGTCCGTAACTGTCAAAGCTATCAAGGCCGGAAAGAAGTCAAAAATCTTAAACCAGCCGGTCTTTTACAGCCAATATCCATAGATTATATCGGCCAGTGGTTGGACCCACTGCTCCAGAACCGGTAAAACTATGTTGGTTCTAGCAACAGAATATTTTACAAAGTGGGTCGGGGCTCGCGCCATACCCAAGGGCTCTGCCGACCATCTGTCGGCACGGAGAGCCAGCTGAGCTTCTATCCGACAGAACTGTCTTCGTAAGTGATCTAATGCAATATCTCCTAAAAACTATGGGAGTTAAACCATCCTTCACAGCGGCCTATCACCCGGCTTGCAATGGGTTAACCGAACGAGCAAACCAAACAGTAGTAAACATGTTATCTCACTACGTTTCAACTAAGCAGAACGAATGGGACACAGCATTGCCCCACATCATCTTTGCCTATAATACTAGCAGAAAAGAATCTACTGGGTACTCGCCCTTTTTCCTTCTGTATGGGCGACATTCAACCTTACCCAATCAAGTCCAATTAAAACATACCACAGATAATCCTTTTGTTCGACCTACATAAAAACATATTAAAATTGCGCGCCAGCTAGCTAAGCATGAAAACGCAAACAAGCTAAGTGCAAAACGTTATTTGACAGAAAAAGACGCACCATTAAATTTAAACCTGGACATTTAGTAAAAGTATTCACCCCAAACACAATAAAGGGTAAATCCACTAAATTGCTCCACCGATATTATGGACCGTTTGTCATTGTAGAACAAACAAGCCCCGTAAAGTATCGCATTAAAGGCATCACTGGTCTAAAGAAATATGATAGCATCGTCGATGTCACGAGATTACACCCCTATTATTCTGCTTTTACAGGTATCACATAAACAAATATATCATAACTTCGAACTTTCTTAACGACAGCAAATTATCTTAACACCTCTCATGGGTCATAAGTGAGATAGGCTTCAAAAATTCATATTATTACAAAGGAAACTAAAACAAAAAAGGAAAGCAAAATCACTGATTTCTAAACTGTCCATCTCTACCTTTTTCCCCTCTCATGTGTTCAATTTTTTTCTCTCCTAGATAGATCAGCACAACAAATTAAATATCGTTTTCCACTACTTTTACAATAATTCGTATAAATTCTCACCCAATAAGATGATTTTACGATTAATCCGAATTCCTAGAAGTCATAATAGTCCACACATTTTTTTATTCTCAAAATATATCCTGGAGAAAAATATACATTCACGCATTCGATAACCCTCAACCAAAAACACTAAAAGCTTTTAAACTATTTTCCAACCCCTATACTTAATATATATGGTAGCGTAAACCCATAACCTAAACACACAAAAAGAATTTCACAGCATGATAAATTAAAAATTCTCAAGTTCTTTAATATAATATATTTTAAACAGTTGTATATTGGAAAAACCACTTCCTAATGAAAACCCAATTTAAATAGTATGTTTCCCTAGTCATAGTTAATTTCTGAAATAAGTCCATGAATTATGTTTATAACACTTAAATATTAGGCTAAATTTGATGGCCGTTACCAACTTGACAAAATTCAAAACAAAGATTAACATTGCGCTAAAACACGTATCTGAATGACTATGTTTCACAATCAATATACCCTCCTACGAAATTAGTATAACATCTTGTTTCGCTAATTCACATTCTTAATTTCCTTAGATTCATACGAGGCTCTAATTCCCTAGGCTTTAATTAGCTAATTGCAGTCAATGACAAGGCGACATAGTTATTGTCCACCATCTTGGCTGCCGGCCTCGGTAGCGTGGTGGTAGGATGTCTGCCTCACGTTCAAGAGGTCCCGAGTTCGAATCTCGGTCAGGGTGAGTTACCTGGATAAGGTTTTTTCCAGGGTTTTCCCTTATCCTGATAGATGAATGTCTGGTAACTGTAAGCTCCATTGACCCCGAACTCATCTGAGCATCATTTCACCAATTCCATGCATCGTCCGATATGACTTAACGTTGGAGGACGTAAATTACAAAAAAAAAAAAAAAAAAAAAAAAATCTTTGCTTCTTTCGGCAGATCATATCTGCCTTGGACATTACTGCCCTCTTTAGGAAAGATGGCGAAATATTTTAGAGCAGACAACAATAAAGCACGATATGGATATACACACAAATAAATGAAATGATTATTTCTTCAAACATCGGAAACCAATAAACATTTAAATATTTAACTTCAACACTTATTTATTTGTCCTACAAATTAATATTTAGTATCCATAATTCTCACAATAAATAGTTTTACACAAAATTTAAATTCTGCGTTACGCTTGCGTGAGACACGAATCAATTCTTTCCGTAGTTACACACATGAATGACGTATACCTCACCCACTCATGCTAAGCACATCCACACCTTTGGAACGCATTATACCTTCTATAAATTTATAACTAACGAACTCTCCCAGTCAAAACACACACACAAAAAATGTCAGGGATTCGGTCCCAGTTCGACGGAAGTCGCAGGTCTTATGATCATAATGGAGTACACGGACTGAGGGCTTGTGCCTCCATGTAAATCTGATAGAAGCTGACTAATCTCTTACTAGATAAAAACAAGCTATACATACATATATATAGTTTTTATGCTATTTCTGCTCACCATTAAATTCATATTAGGAATTGCCTACATTCAGAAATACAGATATGCCCAAAAAGCAGAATTATTGCGGTTTCCTTTATACTTTTGCAATCTCCCTTAAACGACATCGAAACTTGTTCTTGGGTAGGTTCAAACCTTGCCAGACGAAATGTATAAATGTTGAGCTACTGCGAATCTCTAGATTAAAATCCAACATGCATAACTACATATCCAAGGCGAACGCAGGGCTTCAAAGTGCGGGCGATGTGAAGCGGCGTGTGTGGAAAACTTTGAGAATAAGACCGTGAAGTTTGCTGTATTCCAGTGAATGTTCCAGTGCATATCTTGAGTATTGCATCCGATACAGAAAGTCTAATTTGCATCCGATACAGAAAGTCTAATTTAAGTTGTCTTCTAGAATATGGTATGTGCCTGGTATCTCAGACCTTTCACCATATAGAAAGGTTAACATGCTGAAGGTATTAACCATATGTTTGAAGTTAAGGAAATTTTTGTGGAGGAAATGTTTAAGAGAAACTATAGTTATTTAGCAACCCTGTGTAGCTTAAATAAAAGTAAGGTGAAAAGATCTTTATTATGATCGTATGATATGAACAAATTATAACAGTTTGATGAACATGACACCAGAATTTACACATATGGAGAAAGCAGGTTTTATCATCGACAAATTCATACATTACGCCGCGTTAAGTCAACCCTAAATAGCTTCATTTAATACTATATGTGTTCGACTTTCACGTTCCATCGTGTTACGTTAGACATGGTCCACGCCTGAATACAATTTTCTACTAACAAACACAAGTCTTCTCTAATAAACGTATTCAATCCTTGTATTCGTTTGAAAAAAACATCGCTGCAAAAATGTGTTAAGCTTATCCCCACTTAGTTGCAGTCTTTGTGTGAATTGGCTACGGGAATTAATCCTCCTTACGTATTACCTGCCTCGTTCTAGAAAATAAGGAGTTAGAGGACGCCTAAGTTCCTCCACTGTGGTACAGGAAACTAAAAGTATTTTAAAGTGTTTGAAGATAAAGAGGCTCAGTTTAAGGGTTTGTTGAGAGCCACATCAAGTGATTTTAAGTGATGATTCAAATGGCAAATTCAATATAAAGTTTTCTTGTCAATGAACGATGTATCAAACACACAATACTGTTGAAAATAAATATGGAAGGTAAGTCCTCGTTAATTCGACATCGGATGAATCGATAACTCGGTTAAACGGTACTAGTTCGTCGATCCCGGCCGAATTCCATGGAAAAATCTGCTTCCTAAATCGAATTTACAGTGTTGCTGGCACACTAGTAATGAAATGGGGCTACAAATGCAAGAATCTTTTGTAGGAGTTCATGGTTTACTAACAATTGTATCCCTCTTCAGTGTTGTGATAAAACCTATCTGTCTAGCTGCATGGAGCTTTCCGTTTGAAAAATAGAAGAATTTAGTTTCGGGAGTAATGCTATATTTCAAATTACAATCAACACGAACTATTACAATTGACCTTCTTAGGACCTGAAACTCTAAATTTTGATTCTTTATACTAACAGACTGCTTTATACCTAATTCCTTCCATTCTTTTGCACAATTACCACCTAGAGCGCAGTACCCGCAGTTCGCGCATTCTCTATACCTTGCTAGACGTAAAATACAAGTGGCACTCAGTTGGAATTCTGACCACAAAGAAAGTGCTGTGAATGGATTTCAAAGATCTTTCACTATGCTTTGCCACAGATTTCCAAAAACTGCACAACTTCATTGATGTTATATGACTAACACGATGAAGAATAGGATAGACCTTATATGCAACCAAAATATTTTCTCTTAAGATTCACAGGCCGATTATACTATGTAAGGCAGCAGGGCAAATCTATACTTCATATTTATCTTTCATAGAGAATTTGCGATCACCACTGCTTCATCACCAGGTTACTTAAAGAGGAGCGGTTTTAACTATGGTACACCTGAACATTGGCATACAATATTATATCATCTGCTAATACTTTAAGCCATTGACCATCATTAGTGCACAAGCAATTCACAATATATTTTATTTTATTCTTCAATCTACTCAATGGTGGCCCCTAATGAAATGATAATTATTTTGTTATTTGCTGCAGAAATAGAACAGGCATAAATTATTCTTAACACTTTTATTTAACTAAACCCTGGTTCTCAATTTCCTTTTTTCAAAACTCAAGCACTTTGCGCTCTAACGCTTTCCAGAATAATGTCGATTTTAACAGTTTGATTTCAAGTTCCACAGTCTGATAAATTAATAGCGTATTTACACTGGATATTCACCTTGCTTCTTGTGTAACACTTTCTATGGTTTAATATTTTCCACTCATATTTTAGTCACAGAAGATACTTGATCCATTACTGAGTAATGCGTGTAGCTTGTTAGAAAATCAGATTTATTGTGTAATATTTGCTATGCGCTTTTTATCTATTCACTAATATTTTAGCTATCCAACGAGTATGATCGATGTCTCGCTTATGTTTTAGCACTGCAAGGTGCATGAACCAGGGCTGTGTGAGGCGTACTACCTGGGGTAAAAGACAGATTTCTTCCTGCGGAAATAGCATGTCTTTATAGGGACAGTTGAGCTCTTTCTCTGTTGTACTCAACTTGGAAATCTTGCAACGTGGTACATTATTGCGATTCACACATGCACAATGTGCTGGCACTGAGTTAGGAAGTAAAATAAACATCTGGTTTACATTTTATTCATGCATGGTACACTGCAATGAAGGATGTTCACATCAGAATAAAGTAGTGAAATACAAGATACAAACAAAACCCCAGTCACACGCAAATGTCTCTGGTTTCCTCATTAAGGCACAGCTTCGCAGCTGTTCTCACCCTTGGTGGTCTAGGTTAGTTATTTTTGCTCTGCTTGAATATCTTCGTCGAATTTAATTCTCAGCTCGGGGAGTCTATCTTCTTGCATTCTTTTCTTAGCATAGCAGTAAATCAGAAAAGATAAGTGCGTTTAAATATGAAAAAATGGGTACATCTCATATCCGATGATGTTGATATGTGCCCTATGATTCAGACCAGATGCCTAAACATTACATTTAACAATACGTAAACGAACTTTCCATTTTCATATTTTGTTTCGATGTACCTCACACAAAGATATGTCACGTTATGAAAAATTGGTATCATCAGATTGCTATCGGGGAATTAGTTGAAGATGCAGGTTTTATCACCTGAACAGTGAATGAAGTTAGTTTGTAGTCAGTTGGTACAAGCAAAGACTCTTGATACATTAGAAATGACAAAGGAATACAGAATCGCGTTAATATTGTAAATATTTCAAAATTCTTTTACCACTATTTGCACGTTTTTTCATTTGCAAATGATAAAACACTGTTTATACTTCAATGGCCACTCAAATGTACCTCTATATCCTCATCCTTTCTTGCCTCGTTGAGATTTGCTGATAAGATAGTAGTTCTGGAAAACATTCAGTTTTCTGTGAATGAAGGTTGTGACAATTATTTCATGTTCAGTGCAATCTCACATTTAAACAGACTAATCTCTTGGCCTTCCTCTGTTAGTATTCTTAAAGGCATATAATTTGTCGGGTAACTTGTGTTATCTTGAGAGGCTGTTTCCGCATAGCATTTTCCATTATCACAGTGTCCATTAAAATGGCCTGGCGATGACATATTTATCTCATTGAAATGTAACGTTAAACATAGGATACACGCATTTCACAAAGTAATCTGATTGAAAATGAGTACAATTGCTCCTCATATATCCCACGCATTATCTTTAAATGCTGAATGTTTTTACTCAAGTGTCCCACTTCAAAGTGCACAGCTCAGGTTAGTGGAATACCATGCAATGATAGGTTGATTGTAAACTATCGATTCTTTTATATAATTTCCCCATGGTTCACTTAAAAAGGTATATAAAAAGCCAAGGACCTGTTCAGAATATAGCTGTAATAGTCACCCTAGATCTTTTTGTTTGGTAGATAAGAAAGGTATATAGAGACAGTCATAATTCGAATTGGCTAACTAAAATTCCAATATAATAAACTAATTGAAATACAAGTTGTAAGAAAAGCAAAGCCCAGTAAAAGCTCATTGATTTCGCCAATCTCAGCAAATACTTATAAATCAAGGTAAATTTTAGGAAAACACTAAGCTAACTATATTGAACTACGTTTGTACTAAAGTTTTTTATTATTATTGGCCGTATTTTGAGACTAATTAAATAATTTTAACAACAAATAAGGAAACAAAAGCTGAATTGAATCTTCGCTCATTTTATGGTGAGTTATGCTTATTTTGTGACCGAGAGCTATTAAGGAACAGGTGCCCATAATGTAATTCAGTAGAACACTTAACCACATCCTCAAGGAAGTGGCCTCATATCTGTAAGTTGGACTTGCTTTGTAACTCTTGATAAACGCTGGTGCATGTCTCAACAGCTCTATCTGCGGGATTTGTGCTCCAAGTAACAAACATGTCCCACATTAAACAGAAGCGAAAATTCGTTTCATAGAACTCAATACCAGCCTGAAGATAAGTAATTTTACACAATTTGGAAGAATAAGCGAGGTAAAACGTAAATAACTTTTAACACTTTAAATAACGCTAGAAGTTGCAGGGAAAGTTGTCAGCTGTAGCTAATATAAACTACAAAGATACAGTTTACGTGTTCCAGTGATATTCATTACTTGGCATTCTAAGTTTTCCATAATATTGCATATTATGGTCATGTGTGATATTCTCAAAATTAACTTATCTGCTTCCGACAGAGCATACGTTATATTTACACGAAGGAATAATTAGTATTGACGGGGAAATATATTTCACGGTGTTTTCTTGGATGTTATCACCACATATTCCATTAGAAACGCGTTATTTCCTGTATGTTATGACTCCCATGTTCTATTGTATGGTCGGTATTTCCTAGAATGGTACACCTGTCATATTCTATTACAAGTGAGGTGCTTGGCATAAGTGGTAAATAGTTTGATACATTAATTAGGTTTATGCTGTTCTTGTCTAATATTACGAATCACACAAGACAGGGAACTGCATCTTCTCAATGAAGATAGAACAAATTCTCTAGCGTAGATGGTAGCGTGTCTGCCTCACGCTCAAGAGTTCCTCAGTTCGAATCTCGGTTAGGGTGTGTTACCTGGATAAGACTTTTTCCGGGAATGGGTTTCCGTTATGCTGAAAGCCGAATGTCGGGTAGCTGTAAGCTCCATGGATTTGAGCATCATTTCATTCATCGTCCGATATGACTTAACGTTGGAGGACGTAAATTGAAAAAAAGAGTCCTTTCATGCCACTGTCGTGTGTTTAACTGAAATTGACCGGTTACGTTCTGCAATTTTTAAATCACGAACGTATATCTATCTGCTCACGTAAAAGTGGGGCACCTGGTAATAGGCCTGTAAATGTCTATTTCCGTTTATATCAAAGAGAACACTTGCATTTTATTTGTAATTTAAAAGAAGGGGTTGAGATGCATGCATGTTTTTTCTCAAGGCTCACGTTGTTTTACTTAAAGTTGCTTATAAGTAAAGACTGCCACATACCTTTAATAGCAAATTTAAATAAAAGTAATCTTCCAGAATTTCTCTTGAGATTTACTGTCAAGCTTCCTTTTTAAGTCGCTGTCATTAGCAATATTTCAATGAAGGGCTTAAGTACTTGAACATTATGTAATGTCTACAAGAGTACTACCGACCGATGTGCAATGGGGCTGTTGCGTGCATTGCTAGAGAGAGAGAGAGAGAGAGAGAGAGAGAGAGAGAGAGAGAGAGAGAGAGAGAGAGAGAGAGAGAGAGAGAAATAGGTAGACGGCGAAAGATAGACGGGGAGGAAAGTAAGGAGGGACAGAGAAGACAGATACTACCTGCTCGGTGCGAAACGAAATTTCAGGTAAAACCAGACAGAATAGAGCGGAAGATCACTCAAACCATCAGTACAGGAAGAAAAGCTTTCAACTTAATACACTCCCGTTAGGTGCAATCCCTATGCAGTTCTAATGCGCGCAAATAAATAAGCTTCCCCCTCAAAAATGAGCCACATTCGTCGTGCGTGTTCGACATACTGACATTGTTTGCTTACCACATTTAGTGAAGGTAAGTGTTTCTTGCAAGTGGTGCGCAAGTGTGCTGTAGGCTTTTATACACTACTTGCTCTAACTTACTAAAGAACCAGCAACATTAAAACTCAAACATTTGGTGAAAGGATTCGTTGACAAACACTCTCAATTACTGTCTTGATCCTGTTTTCTAAAGCATGTGAAACATCATTGAACTTCGCACACAGTTGCCACTATTCACAACACGAAAAATTACAAAACGAACACCCACCCTATGTAAAAAGTCAAACATAGATGAACCAACAGCAACTCTGATCTTTTTTACTGACTCTACCAACATCAGTCATAGTTTTCAGTTTATCTTTGTAGGAAATTTATTACTAATAATATTCCTTTAATTAAACTACAATATATAAGGCATTGTTAAAGAAATACACAAAACAGGAAATCACAAGTGAGACCAATTTGCATATGCCATATGTATGTGTTTGTTACAATAATGCGATTAACACAAAGGAGTGAATGATAAAAACTATATGGGTTTCCATTGATAAAAGGACTGGGACCGATTCGTTGCTAATATAGTGATTATTTGCTGACTTTTACCTCCCATCTAATATACCTCTACCGTCATGTGAGCAGTTTACATCCGATGCTACATCCTATATGAAGAAAGCTCTCAAGATGCTCAAAATTCTTTCCTACCAAATGCTGCATTTCACGTGCCTCAAGCATGCACTGCATAGAATAAGTGAGGAAATCCCTGATCTACTTCCATGAGTTCACGCCGTGATTTCCAATGTCAAAGAATGGTTCCTTAGATCCGCATTTAGAATCCAGATGTTCCATAAAGAAAACCGCCGAATTAATCTTACATCTTCAATTAATATTAACCAGATGAAGCACACAGGTTCCTGCACCAATATATCATTCAACCAATATTAGAAACATTGTCGAAATGCGTTAAAATCTATGCAAATATGACGCAGTATCAATAGAGATTCTGAAGCAGTTGCCTGCTGTAGCGTACTGAGCAAATAAAGTTGTGGATAATGTTAAGCAAAAAATTCGAGATGTACTGAATACTGCACGTCAACGTCTAAGAGACAAATGCAGCGGATTCTTCAAGATGACTGCGATCCTTAGAAATTAAAGGGCATGGGAATAATTCCCAGTGGTGCTAACAGTGCTACTCATCCAAAAAACTTTACACACCTCAAATGCATTCCAGAACATCAGTAGAACTAGTACGGTCACTTTCAGTGCTCCAAATTGTACTGTCTGATCAGAGAAATTAAGTAAAAGTGGAAAATTTGGAAAAAATACCTGGTTGTTATGTATAGTCAGGGAGTATTTGTTACTGACTGGCTTATGTTAATTTGTGTGTAAAGTGATATAGTTCATTAAGAAAACTAGCAATACTGTTCACACAGAACTTTGGTTAGGTCCCACCGTACTATGTGCTTGATTTTTGTGTTAATCAGCCTATATAAATTATATAATTTAATGAAATATTGTATTAAGTGCTTTATGCCAGTTATTATAAAGAGACAGGCGAAAAGTGTTCCTATTTGTCATCCACTGAATTCTTTGGCGTGTAGCTGTAAAGATTTTAGCACCTACTTATACATTCTCGGTAACCATTCTACTTGCCTATTATTATATTATCTTTTGCGTGCCTATTCTGAATTATTTAAATACCTTAAGTCTAGTTCATGGCTATAACATGCAATGGAGCACTGTGCTTGTAATGGAATATGGCAGGTAAACTAAAAGCATGCAGCATGTTTGTAATAGAATGTGGGAGATATAGCATGAAACTTGATACCTTGTTTGTAGAAGAAATAGCATGCGAGATACTTCTGTCTTTGTAATAGAATGTGGGAGATATACTATGAAACTTTATACCTTGTTTGTAATAGCATGTAGGAGAAATAGCATGCGAGGTACGACTGTCTTTGTAATAGAATGTGGGAGATATAACATGAAACTTGATACCTTGTTTGTAATAGAATGTAGGTGAAATAGCATGCGAGATACTTCTGTCTTTGTAATAGAATGTGGGAGATATAACATGAAACTTGATACCTTGTTTGTAATAGAATGTAGGTGAAATAGCATGCGAGATACTTCTGTCTTTGTAATAGAATGTGGGAGATATAATATGAAACTTGATTCCTTGATTGTAATAGAATGTAGGTGAAATAGCATGCGAGGTACGACTGTCTTTGTAATAGAATGTGGGAGATATAACATGAAACTTGATACCTTGATTGTAATAGAATGTAGGAGAAATAGCATGCGAGGTACGACTGTCTTTGTAATAGAATGTGGGAGATATAACATGAAACTTGATACCTTGTTTGTAATAGAATGTAGGTGAAATAGCATGCGAGATACTTCTGTCTTTGTAATAGAATGTGGGAGATATAACATGAAACTTGATACCTTGTTTGTAATAGAATGTAGGTGAAATAGCATGCGAGATACTTCTGTATTTGTAATAGAATGTGGGAGATATAACATGAAACTTTATACCTTGATTGTAATAGAATGTAGGTGAAATAGCATGCCAGATACTTCTGTCTTTGTAATAGAATGTAGGAGAAATAGCATGCGAGGTACGACTGTCTTTGTAATAGAATGTGGGAGATATAACATGAAACTTGATACCTTGTTTGTAATAGAATGTAGGTGAAATAGCATGCGAGATACTTCTGTCTTTGTAATAGAATGTGGGAGATATAACATGAAACTTGATACCTTGTTTGTAATAGAATGTAGGTGAAATAGCATGCGAGATACTTCTGTCTTTGTAATAGAATGTGGGAGATATAACATGAAACTTGATACCTTGTTTGTAATAGAATGTAGGTGAAATAGCATGCGAGATACTTCTGTCTTTGTAATAGAATGTAGGAGAAATAGCATGCGAGGTACGACTGTCTTTGTAATAGAATGTGGGAGATATAACATGAAACTTGATGCCTTGTTTGTAATAGAATGTAGGTGAAATAGCATGCGAGATACTTCTGTCTTTGTAATAGAATGTGGAAGATATAACATGAAACTTGATACCTTGTTTGTAATAGAATGTAGGTGAAATAGCATGCCAGATACTTCTGTCTTTGTAATAGAATGTGGGAGATATAACATGAAACTTGATACCTTGTTTGTAATAGAATGTAGGTGAAATAGCATGCCAGATACTTCTGTCTTTGTAATAGAATGTAGGAGAAATAGCATGCGAGGTACGACTGTCTTTGTAATAGAATGTGGGAGATATAACATGAAACTTGATACCTTGTTTGTAATAGAATGTAGGTGAAATAGCATGCGAGATACTTCTGTCTTTGTAATAGAATGTGGGAGATATAACATGAAACTTGATACCTTGTTTGTAATAGAATGTAGGTGAAATAGCATGCCAGATACTTCTGTCTTTGTAATAGAATGTAGGAGAAATAGCATGCGAGGTACGACTGTCTTTGTAATAGAATGTGGGAGATATAACATGAAACTTGATACCTTGTTTGTAATAGAATGTAGGTGAAATAGCATGCGAGATACTTCTGTCTTTGTAATAGAATGTAGGAGAAATAGCATGCGAGGTACGACTGTCTTTGTAATAGAATGTGGGAGATATAACATGAAACTTGATACCTTGTTTGTAATAGAATGTAGGTGAAATAGCATGCGAGATACTTCTGTATTTGTAATAGAATGTGGGAGATATAACATGAAACTTGATACCTTGATTGTAATAGAATGTAGGTGAAATAGCATGCGAGGTACGACTGTCTTTGTAATAGAATGTGGGAGATATAACATGAAACTTGATACCTTGATTGTAATAGAATGTAGGTGAAATAGCATGCCAGATACTTCTGTCTTTGTAATAGAATGTGGGAGATATAACATGAAACTTGATACCTTGTTTGTAATAGAATGTAGGTGAAATAGCATGCGAGGTACGACTGTCTTTGTAATAGAATGTGGGAGATATAACATGAAACTTGATACCTTGATTGTAATAGAATGTAGGTGAAATAGCATGCCAGATACTTCTGTCTTTGTAATAGAATGTGGGAGATATACTATGAAACTTGATACCTTGTTTGTAATAGAATGTAGGTGAAATAGCATGCGAGATACTTCTGTCTTTGTAATAGAATGTGGGAGATATAACATGAAACTTGATACGTTGTTTGTAATAGAATGTAGGTGAAATAGCATGCGAGATACTTCTGTCTTTGTAATAGAATGTGGGAGATATACTATGAAACTTGATACCTTGTTTGTAATAGAATGTAGGTGAAATAGCATGCGAGGTACTTCTGTCTTTGTAATAGAATGTGGGAGATATACTATGAAACTTGATACCTTGTTTGTAAGAGAATGTAGGTGAAATAGCATGCGAGATACTTCTGTATTTGTAATAGAATGTGGGAGATATAACATGAAACTTGATACCTTGTTTGTAATAGAATGTAGGTGAAATAGCATGCGAGGTACGACTGTCTTTGTAATAGAATGTGGGAGATATAACATGAAACTTGATACCTTGATTGTAATAGAATGTAGGTGAAATAGCATGCGAGGTACGACTGTCTTTGTAATAGAATGTGGGAGATATAACATGAAACTTGATACCTTGTTTGTAATACAATGTAGGTGAAATAGCATGCGAGGTACGACTGTCTTTGTAATAGAATGTGGGAGATATACTATGAAACTTGATACCTTGTTTGTAATAGAATGTAGGTGAAATAGCATGCGAGGTACGACTGTCTTTGTAATAGAATGTGGGAGATATAACATGAAACTTGATACCTTGATTGTAATAGAATGTAGGTGAAATAGCATGCGAGGTACGACTGTCTTTGTAATAGAATGTGGGAGATATAACATGAAACTTGATACCTTGTTTGTAATAGAATGTAGATGAAATAGCATGCGAGGTACGACTGTCTTTGTAATAGAATGTGGGAGATATAACATGAAACTTGATACCTTGTTTGTAATAGAATGTAGGTGAAATAGCATGCGAGGTACGACTGTCTTTGTAATAGAATGTGGGAGATATAACATGAAACTTGATACCTTGATTGTAATAGAATGTAGGTGAAATAGCATGCGAGGTACGACTGTCTTTGTAATAGAATGTGGGAGATATAACATGAAACTTGATACCTTGTTTGTAATAAAATGTAGGTGAAATAGCATGCGAGGTACGACTGTCTTTGTAATAGAATGTGGGAGATATAACATGAAACTTGCTACCTTGATTGTAATAGAATGTAGGTGAAATAGCATGCGAGATACTTCTGTCTTTGTAATAGAATGTGGGAGATATAACATGAAACTTGATACCTTGATTGTAATAGAATGTAGGTGAAATAACATGCGAGGTACGACTGTCTTTGTAATAGAATGTGGGAGATATAACATGAAACTTGATACCTTGTTTGTAATAGAATGTAGGTGAAATAGCATGCGAGATACTTCTGTATTTGTAATAGAATGTGGGAGATATAACATGAAACTTTATACCTTGATTGTAATAGAATGTAGGTGAAATAGCATGCGAGGTACGACTGTCTTTGTAATAGAATGTGGGAGATATAACATGAAACTTGATACCTTGATTGTAATAGAATGTAGGTGAAATAGCATGCGAGGTACGACTGTCTTTGTAATAGAATGTGGGAGATATAACATGAAACTTGATACCTTGTTTGTAATAGAATGTAGGTGAAATAGCATGCGAGGTACGACTGTCTTTGTAATAGAATGTGGGAGATATAACATGAAACTTGATACCTTGTTTGTAATAGAATGTAGGTGAAATAGCATGCGAGGTACTTCTGTCTTTGTAATAGAATGTGGGAGATATACTATGAAACTTGATACCTTGTTTGTAATAGAATGTAGGTGAAATAGCATGCGAGATACTTCTGTATTTGTAATAGAATGTGGGAGATATAACATGAAACTTGATACCTTGATTGTAATAGAATGTAGGTGAAATAGCATGCGAGGTACGACTGTCTTTGTAATAGAATGTGGGAGATATAACATGAAACTTTATACCTTGATTGTAATAGAATGTAGGTGAAATAGCATGCGAGGTACGACTGTCTTTGTAATAGAATGTGGGAGATATAACATGAAACTTGATACCTTGATTGTAATAGAATGTAGGTGAAATAGCATGCGAGGTACGACTGTCTTTGTAATAGAATGTGGGAGATATAACATGAAACTTGATACCTTGTTTGTAATAGAATGTAGGTGAAATAGCATGCGAGGTACGACTGTCTTTGTAATAGAATGTGGGAGATATAACATGAAACTTGATACCTTGTTTGTAATAGAATGTAGGTGAAATAGCATGCGAGGTACTTCTGTCTTTGTAATAGAATGTGGGAGATATACTATGAAACTTGATACCTTGTTTGTAATAGAATGTAGGTGAAATAGCATGCGAGATACTTCTGTATTTGTAATAGAATGTGGGAGATATAACATGAAACTTGATACCTTGATTGTAATAGAATGTAGGTGAAATAGCATGCGAGGTACGACTGTCTTTGTAATAGAATGTGGGAGATATAACATGAAACTTGATACCTTGATTGTAATAGAATGTAGGTGAAATAGCATGCGAGGTACGACTGTCTTTGTAATAGAATGTGGGAGATATAACATGAAACTTGATACCTTGTTTGTAATAGAATGTAGGTGAAATAGCATGCGAGGTACGACTGTCTTTGTAATAGAATGTGGGAGATATAACATGAAACTTGATACCTTGTTTGTAATAGAATGTAGGTGAAATAGCATGCGAGGTACGACTGTCTTTGTAATAGAATGTGGGAGATATAACATGAAACTTGATACCTTGATTGTAATAGAATGTAGGTGAAATAGCATGCGAGGTACGACTGTCTTTGTAATAGAATGTGGGAGATATAACATGAAACTTGATACCTTGTTTGTAATAGAATGTAGGTGAAATAGCATGCGAGGTACGACTGTCTTTGTAATAGAATGTGGGAGATATAAAATGAAACTTGATACCTTGATTGTAATAGAATGTAGGTGAAATAGCATGCGAGGTACGACTGTCTTTGTAATAGAATGTGGGAGATATAACATGAAACTTGATACCTTGTTTGTAATAGAATGTAGGTGAAATAGCATGCGAGATACTTCTGTATTTGTAATAGAATGTGGGAGATATAACATGAAACTTTATACCTTGATTGTAATAGAATGTAGGTGAAATAGGATGCGAGGTACGACTGTCTTTGTAATAGAATGTGGGAGATATAACATGAAACTTGATACCTTGATTGTAATAGAATGTAGGTGAAATAGCATGCGAGGTACGACTGTCTTTGTAATAGAATGTGGGAGATATACTATGAAACTTGATACCTTGTTTGTAATAGAATGTAGGTGAAATAGCATGCGAGGTACGACTGTCTTTGTAATAGAATGTGGGAGATATAACATGAAACTTGATACCTTGTTTGTAATAGAATGTAGGTGAAATAGCATGCGAGGTACGACTGTCTTTGTAATAGAATGTGGGAGATATAATATGAAACTTGATACCTTGTTTGTAATAGAATGTAGGAGAAATAGAGTGAGAGGTACTACTGTCTCTGAAATAGAATGTAGGAGGTATAACATGAAACTTGATACCTTGATTGTAATAGAATGTAGGTGAAATAGCATGCGAGGTACGACTGTCTTTGTAATAGAATGTGGGAGATATAACATGAAACTTGATACCTTGTTTGTAATAGAATGTAGGTGAAATAGCATGCGAGGTACGACTGTCTTTGTAATAGAATGTGGGAGATATAATATGAAACTTGATACCTTGTTTGTAATAGAATGTAGGAGAAATAGAGTGAGAGGTACTACTGTCTCTGAAATAGAATGTAGGAGGTATAACATGCAGGGAAGTACCCTATTTATAACAGACTGTGGGAGATATAACATGCAGGGTAGCATGCTATATAACATTCAAAGAACACTGTATATGCAATGGAATTCGTAAGTAAAACCAGGAAACGCTGTGTTTAGAGCACAATACAGAGGTTTAAGATAGAAAAACTGCGTTTGCAGTGAATTATTTTACGTTTGACGTTATTATAGACACCTTTATCTTAGTATAAGAGGAAAATAGCACAGAAGATTGACTGAAACAACGGAAAAGGAAGAGGAAGTTGGTGTGCTGGAAAACAGTAATGCGTTTGTGGCTAGACGGCGGCAAGAAGCTAAAAAAAGAAAAGAAAGGGGGAAAAAAGATCATGAAAGCAGGTTGACCCAGTCATGAACTGAACTCGGCCTCGCCGCTAGCACTTGTACATTACTCAAAATGTGAAGCCATTACTGACAGCTCAGCATTTATAGGAGTATTTAAGTAGTGTAGTATAGTGAACGTTATGATTACAGGCGGAAGTCAACAGTTCTTCTGCCATAAATGCCAAGGTTTATCTTGATCTGGGACATCACGTTCAAATCTAATCATCTCATTAAACAATAGAAGCAATGTCTGCTTTTTGTGAATGTTAATAACTTCCTTGTATCAAGATTACATTGAAACCACTCTCTCTTCAGTGCTTTTCCTTGAGTAATTACAAGGATGAGTTGCCGTCCCGTCATCAAGCACTTAATACCGAGATTAATAAAGTATCCACTAACATACTCAGAAATAACTCTTTAGTTCATTTTTTGACAAAGTTCATTTTTTTTGTCCATAATAAGACTGGATAAAGCGGACCTGTTTGATCAAGCATACTGGTAACCACGATTTTGAATTTGCCCAACTTGGGTTCATTTCTCCACGGCTATTGCGGACAAAATTGAATATGAATACACTTTTGAAGGAATTTTGATTCAGGATGATTGCTAACGTTATTTAATTTTTGTTTTCTTTAAAAATAATAAAACAGGCAAAATAATTTTAGTAGCGACTTTTGTGATTCACGTTCTAATTTTGGGGCATCGGATAAAGGTGCTTATAGTCGTGAATTTCAATACTGTTTAGTGACAGTTACTGTATATGCAAAATAACTTATAATTTTACAGTACATTTATAGTTATCCGGCTTTTTATATGATCAACAGAGCTTTAGTACAAACTTGAACTCTACAATTTCACATTTATTTCTGTGAAATACTACAAACTGGCCGCTTCGTATGAGAACTTGTTATTCTATCAAGTCAAACACAATATACCTTTTAGTAAAATCAGCATCTGTGTTTATAAATGTCGAAAATGATGGACAGTAAAGAAATAATTCAAAATTATTCGGCACATTGTTAATTTCCAGAGCATTTAATTGGTATAGTGTTCTAAATGGAAACTTAAAATCTCTCTGCAATTTTTGCTACAGAGTTAGTTTATTCTTTGCATCCTAAAAGCGCATTAGTCGCCTACTGGTGCCCCTTATCTTTCTCGTTTTTCTCACAGCAAAATAAAGGCATCAATCCACTTTGCCTTTATACAAACAAAACCTTAATGGATTTAAACGGGTTGGCAAAAGCGCACTGAACTGGATGTTTAAGCATGCTGGTTCCATTTTCAGGAACCTTTCCTTATTGAGCAATGGATATCTTGCATCAAGAAAGGTGAAATTTAGTCAAAACAGAAATAAATTTGCAGATCCGAGGAAGATTTATTTTCACTGCATTAACTGTAGAACCCTTCATTTGTCTCACAGTACAAGCCAATAAAACAAGAAAAAAAAAATCTTACCCGGTACAAATTCCCGTCTTAAATAAATAAACAAAAAAAATATTTAAAAAAATATTTAAAAAAATAAAAACAGATAATAAAAAATAATATAAAATACAAAATAAAGTAAAAAAAAACATAACTTGCGTAGTAGGAAACATCTTTAGTATATAAAAGTGTATAAAAAAAGCTAATGCATGAGTACTGCGATATTCTCTTCGTTTTACTAACATGAATAAAATAAGTTTTTTTTACCAATCATCCCATTTTCTACATTATCTTTAATAGGATGATACAACTGAAATACATGGGAAGACCTACTCCACGTAAACTCTCACGGATACAAGTTGGGTATTTCATGTAGTATATAAGGACGGTTGGCATGACAGCCTGATGGGGAGGTACGAAGCTACAGGGTCACTCTTAGGAGTTTACATATGATCACTGAATCCTGTAAAATAAATTCTTGGCGCGAAATGCGACTCTGGGCCACGGAGTATAAAGTGGCACCAACCCATGTAGCGACCATGACCTCCCTTTTATACACTTTTATAAACTTTTTTAATATTCATTTAATGATATTAAATTTTTTTCTGGTACGCAACGTTATTTTTTTTAAAAAAAAAGATAACTGCGCCTTTATTAGTCTTCGAGAGTACAAATCTATGTTTGAAACAAGAGTGAAATTTCATAATATTTTAATGAATATTTTAAATTACTTGACATATTACGTTACATTTATGTATGGAATCCAGAAACTTCAATTACGTCCATCCCCTTTATCCTATCTTTTTCTATCTATTTAATTAAACAACATGCATATTTTGAGATTAAGCTGGACAATAGCATTTTAGTCACACATTATAAGTATACCATTACAAACATGAATACAATTATTGTTGTAGCAAAATTCCTGTATACATATACGTGATTCTGGAACATATTTCTGCTCACAAAGCCTAGTAAACTTCTCCAGATTATTTTTCATATCAGTCCGAGAGTTGCACTTTTCTAAATTACTATTACTGTATGACAATGACTTACAGAAATCTTGCACCATCATGCTTTTCTGCTGCCCTGTGAATGTGCGCTAAAACATGTTTTGCGTTGTAAGAATTACTAACATTTGCAAGTTATTTCAACCAGATCTAATGCTCCTTTGTACAATAAATGTTCTAAACATTTACTCTTCATAATATTCTATAGATACATTTTCTTTCCTCCCAGTAATGTCTTTTTCACTGTTAGTTTCATTCGGAATGTTCCATTTAATACTGCACACATATACCTCTTCAGCAGCAGCAGACTGCAGGCCTATTGTGTCAATGAGATGCAGGGGCGAGTTTGTCTTCCATTCTCACACCGAGTTTTAGAAATTATAAAAAGTGATTTTATGATGCAAAAGTATATTTAACTGCTTTTAATACATTTCTGGAAATAAGTTGCAGAATTGCACACTCAAAGTTTCATATAGATATGTGTTCGTGTTTTTGAGATATTATCTAAGGTATATTTTTGTATATTAATCTTCTTACAAATAAACTCATCTACTAGTATAGTACTTAAAAATGCAGTTTTATAATTAACTCTATAGAAAAATATACCATGGAATTTACGTGCAGCAGGCAATCGATTTTAATTGTTTACTGAGGAATAAAAATACAAATTGACAGGTTTACCATTACATGGATTGTTTTCCTTAAAACGGCAAACATATACAAAACTTCGATCGGAGATTTTAATGCAAGTATTTTGAACTCTAATGCAGAAACATTTCGCATCTCTGCCTCTTTCCCTGCGGAAGCAAAATTAGTAAATGCACATTACACTTTAAAAAATGTACAGAGCGATTCCCCAGCATCCTTAAGCACTTGAAACCTCAAATTATTCGTATATCGGAAATTAAAGGTTTGCTATTCCGATTGAATGAAAATGAATGGAAATAAGCTAAATAACCGGAATGTCTCAGGGATATTTAAAAAAAGTTTTGATTCTTTAAGTAAACTATTTTTTCTCAAGAGTGGTTTTATTTATTAATTTCCGGTTCATTTGAACTCCAGCAAGGAGTTTTAAAATATTTCACTGTGGACTGAAATGTTGTTAATTATATGTGCATGATTCTCTTCAGTATTTTTCATTGGAATAGTAAACATAACAATATTGCACTCGCTTTATAGCTACTATTAAATGGTGCACAAAGTTGTTAAAGATTTATTTTTTAAGCAAAATTAATTTTGGTCCCCATTTCCACTCCCAGAAAAGCTTTCCTAGATAGCAGAATCATGAAAACCAATACTAACTCAAAAGGTTATGAAGGCTTGCCAATTTAATTAGAGTTTCAGGGTGTCATTAAGCTGTACTTGTGAATTAATCTCAGAGGTTGTCAATAAAATATTGCACGTATTCCAGAAAAGACGTGATGCTGAAGTGGCCTGTCCGTTACCTCTGAGACTACCTCTGGTCTCGTTTTGCAGTAAAACTTCTGCCAGGTACTCCAGTGTTGAACTGCGATATCGTTTTCTCAGGAAATGCACGGGTGTTTTAAGAATGGAAAACACCGGTTATGTTTAATACGGGCTCTTTGAAATGAGTTGCCGACTGATTGAATTTCGGAATTTTATCACACTTAATTGTAAGTGAAGTATTGTTTTGCTAGATTTTGTCCATAAGCACTTTATTTTGCGATTTAAACATAACTACTTCGCTAGTAGTAGTAGCAGTAGTAGTAGTAGTAATAATAATAATAATAATAATAATAATAATAATAATAATAATAATAATAATAATAATAATAATAATAATAATAATGATGATGATGATAATAATAATAATAATAATGATAAAAATAATAATGATAATAGTGATAATAATGATAATAATGATAATGATAATGATGATAATGATAATAATGATAATGATAATGATAATAATGATAATGATGATAATGATAATGATGATAATAGTGATAATGATGATAATAATAGTAATAATAATAGTAATAATAATAATAATACTAATAATAATAATAATAATAATAATAATAATAATAATAATAATAATAATAATAATAATAATAATAATAATAATAATAATAATAATAATAATAATAATAATAATAATAATAATAATAATAATAATAATAATAATAATAATAATAATAATAATAATAATAATAATAATAATAATAATAATAATAATAATAATAATAATAATAATAATAATAATAATAATAATAATAATAATAATAATAATAATAATAATAATAATAATAATAATAATAATAATAATAATAATAATAATAATAATAATAATAATAATAATAATAATAATAATAATAATAATAATAATAATAATAATAATAATAATAATAATAATAATAATAATAATAATAATAATAATAATAATAATAATAATAATAATAATAATAATAATAATAATAATAATAATAATAATAATAATAATAATAATAAAGACGAACTGCACACTGCAATGAGTCGCAGAAGTGCTAAGCTGAAGGTTCCTGTTCACCTAATGTGTATGAGCTAAGCACGGTCCCTGGTTACTGAGAGATAATAATTATCGATCAGAGTAAACGTTTCTATGAGACTGTAAAATACGTAGGGAAGAGAGCGAATTTTATAATTACATGTATTTTTTATTAACTTTAGCCCTCCTTAATACTCACTCCACACCAACGCTCCCAACTTTGTGGTCCAAACCTAATGTTGCTTTTACTCCTACCTGCTCAAGTCAAGCCTTATGAACTTCACATCCCTTTCCAATTTTATATGAGGTAGCTGAGCTTTGATTAAGAGCTTTTCCTCAACACGAAACTCGTTAATGACTCCTCATGAAAACATTTTACGTCAGGCTTCTTAAATTACGCATTGAGTTTAAGACATGTCATTCACATATTGCAGCTCTGAGTTCTTTAGAAAGCTAATAATATTAACCTCAATAATTCCGATATAAAATGTGTGTAGGTCTGACAATCACAATAGGTGATTAAATTTTTCAAAAATTAAGGGACAGTAGTTCCATATCTCCGTTGCGGAATTTCTCAAGTTTGGGATCCATTATTTTTGGAGCTATATTAAAGTATCTCTGTAAGACGTTTAGAGCTCATAAACGTAAACGAAGCCTTTCTCCAAAGAAACAGATAGGTTTATGCAGATTTTATAATGACCTAAACACAACCCAACAAGAAAACATATTTTTAAATGTTCTAAGATATTATTGTAGTGTTTTCCTTCCAATAAAATGTTCTTTATCATCTCTGAGGAAATGAAGCATTTATTCATTAGGTAAATTACATCCGAAAGTGCCCGCCTCGGTAGCGTAGATGGTAGCATGTCTGCCTCACGTTCAAGA
The DNA here is from genome assembly GCA_030765055.1 of Mantis religiosa. Lineage (NCBI taxonomy): Eukaryota > Metazoa > Arthropoda > Insecta > Mantodea > Mantidae > Mantis > Mantis religiosa. Next base: position 160,127,895 of record CM060950.1, read on the forward strand.
GGTCCCGAGTTCGAATCTCGGTCAGGGTGATTTACCTGGCTAAGGTTTTCCGGGTATTTTTCTTATCTTGAAAGACGAATGTTGGGTAACTCTAAGCTCCATGGACCCCGGACGCATTGAGCATCATTTCACCCATTTTCATTCAGCGTCCGATATGACTAAATGTTGGAGGACGAAAATTAAAAAAACAAAAAATCTGAAAGCATCCAGTGTAAGATAAATTGATATTAAAACGCTGTGTGTAGTACAAGCTTTAACACATTTTTATATTACTGGGGATAAGGCTCCATGGATATGCGTACTAATTACAAAGCAATATATGTTGCAGCAAAAACCCAATGTTCGCGTAAAACTCCACTGTTATCACAAAAATAGTTTCTACATTGCCAAATTACAATCTGCCTTTCTCACAGAAATACAGCACTTAGAAACGTCTCCACAATGGTTATTTCTATATCTTTATTACGCAGTTTTGTGCTGATAGTAATGTCTCTAACGTACACACAGGTTTACCTCTTAGACGGAGCTGCACGTCGATTCTAAACATAACTCCGATATTCGCATGTGAACTACTTCCCTCCCTATTGCACTACCAGTCGATACCTCACCACGAAGCTGACTCGTGAACTGCTTCCTGAACCATTTAAGGGCCTACCGACTCCGCACCACGTAGGCTGGAACGTACCACACTTCTATCAAAGCTGCACACACAACTCGACTGACGGACTGATACGTGAACCACTCCATTGCGCCGACTCCTCGTCAGAGAGCTGCAATCCTTGACATTGCCCGAAGCTCGAAGAATACACTAACCCTGGAACTTTGACTACTGTAAAGTACTGCAGGCCTCGCATCGGCTTTATGTACCTGTAGGTCATAGCGAAGCTTCTGGTAATAGATCCTTCTTGAATTACCTTGTAATATGTATTGGACAAATTTCGAACGGTATCTGTGCAGGAAAAGCATAGCCCTCCCTTGCATCATGACGTCAGCTACTGCACACCGAAGGGAGGTACGTCTCTCTTTCCATACCCACTACCAAATAGGAATGGTAACATAATTCAACGCCAGGTTACGCGAACGCCAACGTAACAGAATTAAAACAAGTTAATCGCCACAAAAATTGCATATATTTTGGCACAATTAACTTATCTAGCCATGTTAGGGCAAATTTACGCTTGGCTTCTTTTCTCCGTTCTTAATGCCAATAAATATGCCTAGTAATATCTAGGTATGTATAAATTCCTCATGACTATGTACAAACCAATAATGAAAACGGAGGTTATTTAGTTTTTGAAAAGAGGCATATCACCAGATGTCATGCAGCAATGCAAGAGAAGGAAATCTAAGCTAATCTTTATAATTGTAGACGAAACAGAGACAGCGGTAGCCAAATTCACAAAGGCAAGAGCAAGTGAAGGGGAGCTATGCAGTTAAAATCCTGTCAGGTTTCTTCTGTCTCATTTTCCTTAGTTCTCATAATTGACAAATAACAGCAGACTGCGCTTAACTTAAGCCTGGAACATATCCTTCCCTTATAATTTAATTTAATGTGACATATTACGCGTGTGTTTGACTTTGGCTCCGTATGTGGTACGAACGGAAGCTACAACTTTAAGAAAGAAAGAAAGAAAGAAAGAAACACAGCCAAATGGGATCCATAAAACGCACCATTTCACGCAACACAGTAGCACTGACGTTGGGGCCGTGTGTAGCAAGAGCAAGAGCTAAATGCTGTTAACGAATAGGAACGTGACACAACAGTGTAGGATAATTAAAACGCACCGTGATGTTTTTAACTTCGTTTGCCTGGTGCCCTTTCTCTCGATTTCCTTCCGTCTGAATGTGTTTACTCACTTTTCACTCTGATGCTACCATTAACCCACTTTGTCCTGGAAAAATTCTCACAGAGCTCGCGCTCCGCACATTTAGTACCGATTGTGTCTTATCCAGTCAATGCTTCCTCTTTAGCTCGTCTACTGACTATTTGAGATAGAAGTAATGTGGTATTCGGCCTCAAACTTTATATTGAGATTTCACTGTCAATTACAGTAATAAGTATAATGAGCAAATGTTGTACCTGGTGATGGGTCTATCCATCAGAAAAAGCGAAAGAGTACAATGTTAATTAAATAACCACTTTGTACTAAAGCCAAGGTATCGTTTGAGGTTGCTGTACGAAATTTGGTTTATGGCCAGATAGAACTCAATTGAAAGTAACTTAAGTATTGCTTGGTAACTGAATAATAATTGCGTCATATCGTTGAATATTTGAGATTGTTAAGCAAGTACATTACCTAGCATCACTGAGTATCCTCAACAACTAGAATATCAACAAAGTTAGAATATTTTCTTTCTATACCACCAACGTGTGCGTATCTGCAATTCTAAATTAAATATTTTTATATAATGTTCAACTTTGACGACCCATTATTTAGATCACGCTCCTTCGCAGTGTACTGACCATTACAATATATGCATCAAATGAGGTTTGACGAACTGTGATCTCTATTAACACCAGTGGAAGTTTTGGTCTGGTTACATTTACTCAGTAAATCAAAAGTGCTTAGTGGCACTTTGATTCCGCCCGAAGAATGGGTTCGATCTTACCCATAGGCTTAGGGCTTTCAAGCCGGGGTGTTTCTCCATTGTTCACCTCACTAAATTCCTCGTAGGAGTTAGAGGTAGAGCAAAAGATTTTCACTTGAAAATGCAAGGACCGTTGAGCAATCTAAAATCATCATACACCACGCTACTACTGATACTACCACAACTACAACTACTTACATTACTACCATTATAACTACCATTACTATTAGTAATACTAGTCCCCCACCACTACAACTACTACTATTAATACTGCTATTACTACCGCTATTACTGCTAACATAGCCACTACAACTATTGATGGTCAAATGTCGCTTATGACTTGGACGTTTTTTTAGATTTTATTAAACTGAAAGGTAAAAGGTGCGAAGGAACCGGGAAATGTGGAAGAAATATGAGCAAGCAGCCAGATAATTAAACATGAATTAATAAAGAGTCGAATACCGGTGGACAAATAAAATAGGTGAAGTTAGGAGAAAATGTTTTGAAAGAGAAACTGGCTAACCAGATTAAGTAAGAGGAACGCAGGAACGGAAGAGCTGGAGCAACGCAGGAAAGACAGGAAGGTAGGAAACAACTAATGAAGCTTAATAAGCAATTTAGGTGAAGTCACTGGCTAATGCTGTGTGATGTGTTAAATAATGATATGTGATGCATAGGATATTAAATTGTGACTGGACAAATAATGGATATAAAGGCGTTCTGTTTGAATACAGAAAAGAGTTTTTACAAGAGCATTTTAAGATGGTAACAAGGAAAGCCAAAGAACAAGTATTGAATTGATCTGTTTAATGCCAAATATTGTAGGGTCTAGATCGACAAAATGAGAGATAATACATGGTGCGGTTAACAGCATCTTGTTAAAAAATCCATCGCCAATATAAGCTTCAGTTCTAAAGAGAAAGAATAATGTGGTAGCTATGTAGAGGATGCAAAGGAAGATATCACTTAGAATGATTTGTGTATATCTTACCATCTCAAACAGAGCATTACAGGTGGTTGCAGGAGTAACACTAATTGATCTTAAGGTGAGAGATTTCTCGTCAATGCAAAATGGCTGTTGAGAAGAAGTTGAACAAAGAATGGCAAAAATGATGGAATAAAACAACGGCTACCACTACTACTTGATATAACTTTGTGGATATATATATTATATATATTGTAATTTTATGTCCTCCAAGACATTATATGACGTAAGTCATATCGGACGATGAATGAAAGGGGTGAAATGATGCTCCAATGAGTCCGGGGTCCATGGAGCTTAGAGTTACTTGACATTGGTCTATCAGGATAAGGGTAAACCCCAGAAAAATCTTATCCAGGTTACTCACCCTGACCGAGATTCGAATTCGGGACCTCTTGAATGTGAGGCAGACACGCTACCATCTACGCTACCGAGGCAGGCACTTTGTGGATAAATCGTACTTTCGGAACATGGATTATTATTCGATCCAAGTTTTAGCAGTGCATCAGCAGTAGGGAGCGAGGCTGGACGATGGAAAATCGGAAATTGAAAATGATCTTGATGCTTTTAACACACGTTCTGTAACTGGACAGACACCAACTCAATCAAGGCTATATTATACTGGATATCGTAGAACGTGTATTGTACCTGAATGTGATTAAACAAACAGGGATTTGAAAAAAGTAATTGAGTTCGAACTAAATAAAGGAGAGAAGGTTAAGGAAAGTAGAATCAGAGAATTGGAAAACCTGCCGTATGTAGGAAGAAGTAAACAGGAAAATGATCGGTTTGTACTCGGCTTGTAAAAGGAGCAATACATGTGCACATATTTAATACAGAAAATGACAATAAGCTAAAGCCTAACTGATACCAGATACAAAGAAGGAAATGGAACGATTACTTTAGATACACAGATAAGAACACTATCCAATATTCATTGTAGAGTTAAAATAAATATATATTTATCTACCTACCTATCCATTCACTATGAATTACATATCTAAGTAATGGTGGAACTTTCTGGATCTATATGCAGTAAAGTAGTTAAGGAAACAAGCGAAGTAGGTACACAAACCATAGATGAGCAACGATGCGATAGAGAAAGATAAAATAAACAATGAACCTTGGAAGTATCTTAGAGGACAAGAAGTGCTAAATATTAATTGGTCTTAAAATGTTAATAAAGAAGCTAACTGATAAAAGGAGAAGTGTTAATAAGGGAATATGAAGACATTACCTATTAATATTATTATTATTATTATTATTATTATTATTATTATTATTATTATTATTATTATTATTATTATTATTATTATTATTATTATTATTATTATTATTATTATTATTATTATTATTATTATTATTATTATTATTATTATTATTATTATTATTATTATTATTATTATTATTATTATTATTATTATTATTATTATTATTATTATTATTATTATTATTATTATTATTATTATTATTATTATTATTATTATTATTATTATTATTATTATTATTATTATTATTATTATTATTATTATTATTATTATTATTATTATTATTATTATTATTATTATTATTATTATTATTATTACTATTATTATTATTATTATTATTATTATTATTATTATTATTATTATTATTATTATTATTATTATTATTATTATTATTATTATTATTATTAATTACTATTATTATTAATTATTATTAATTATTATTATTATTATTATTATTATTATTATTATTATTATTATTATTATTATTATTACTACTACTGCTACTACTACTACTACTACTACTACTACTACTACTACTACTACTACTACTACTACTACTACTACTACTACTACTACTACTACTAAGGAGTTAGATGGACGAGTAAGAGAAAATATTAAGAAAATTTGCATATAAATCCACAAATCCGTAAGATGTTTTAAGCAGGTAATTTACAAGCAGGAAAGAAAGGATCTGCAATTAAACACCAACGAAAAATATGGGTGACGATTTTATGATTAATAATTACAAGGGATACATTTATATTATAATAGCTGAGGAGGCTGGAAAGTCATGGAAATTTAAAGATAATTTAGTGACAGATTGATAAGACCCTGAAAACAGTTAACAGACGTTGAAGGAGTGTATCTTCGTGTATCAACAAGACAGGTAGTTGAGGGAAACGCAAAGAATGTATTGGAGTATTTCTGTAGCAGAAAACGGTACTCAAATATCTATAAGTATGTATGCAAATAGAGAGACTGACTTGTACAGTAGCAGAGGAAAGTGAAATGGAAGAGCTTAGGAGAAAGAGTACAAAATGAGAACATAATAATTCTAAAGCCCATAGAGGAAAGAATATTTTAAGTACCATAAAAATGTAAATAAAAATTTAAACACTCCTGCAGTAACTATTAATAAGAATAATGGAGATACTGATTGGAAGTGTATAACTTAAAATCAAAGAAGACTAAATAAAGACAGCCAAGCTTATTAAGCTCTTGCCATCAACGCAACTAGAAAAAGTAGCAGAAGTTAAGATGCAGCAAAGAACTCTATCAATCATAGTTTTATGTACAGTTGAAACTTTACAAGTAGATATTATAAAGATTGTACTAAGAAAAGAATACCTGCGTTATTTTGAGATTTATGATACAGGTAAATGTTTATATTATGCCCAGAAAGTTATGCAGAACATACATCATTTGTCTGTGTAAGATGGCATTAAAAACAAGGTAGAGGACTAAATAGGGGAAATTGCGCGGGGAACCTTGTACTTAATATGCTGGCCTTAGCCGAGAACTGGAGGACCGTAAATCATAAGGCAAAAGTCGTTATGTCCATTATGGGAAAGGAAAGAATGCCTAATATTAATTAATATAAGCAATAGAACTAGTCATGAATATTGATATTGCAACGCGAGCGCTGGAACACCCTGTGAAAGCAGCTGGTAGCGGAAGCCAGGGGAGGTTCGGTTAGCCGCACCTCCCCCCTCGTTTGTCTTGTAGTGGTGACAGGCAGTGGTTGGGAGGAAAAACATCAGTGTGCCGTCTGTTTCTGTCCACCTGGTTCTAGAAATTACGGGAATCTTTCATCATCTGGAAACGTCGCCTGGGAACTAGAAAAGCCGAGAAGTCGGCGAGATGCCTATAAAAAGGGCTGCAGCTAGTCAGTCGGTGTCAGTTGGTCAGTTGGTTAGTGAGTAGTGAGTGAGGAGACAGTCGCAGTTCTTGGTGTAAGAGTTAGTCAGTGACGTGTTAATGTACGAGAAGATTGTGCAACGGAAGACTGTACGTAACTGTGAATGTGTACTGGAGCTTACGTAACCGCGAGGCCAAGTGAAATTGTAACGGACGAACTGGTGAATTGTAACTGTGTGCAGCACGAAATTCTGTGTAATTGGCAAGAGTTTAAGCTGTAAGTCGGTGGAAATAAAGAACATTGTTGAGTGGTGTAATTGGACTGTTCATTTCACGAACCCACAAAGTCACAATATATTAGTAAACACGCCATCTACTGCCGTTTCTTCTTGAAGTAATACCGCTAGATAGTTATAAGAAGACGTTCATTATGGCTTACAGGAACTTTTAGTGGGTGAGAATTCAGCTCGTTTTATGGGTTTCTTTATAAGACTTTCCTCTGCATTAAAAGACTATAACTACTACTAGCACTATTACTTCCACTTCTATTTATCACTGCTACTACTGTACTGCAAATGTAACTACTACCCCAATGCCACCACTACTAGTATTACTGGTATACATCTACGACAACTACCACTATCATCTATTATTACTACTCCTCCTACTGCTGCTGCTACTACTAACACTACTTCTACTAGGTGTCAGATAGTTCGGCTCACAAAACTCTCAGTGTTTGGTGTAGGTACAGTGAAAAACATCTAAACGAATCCACAGCCCGAAATCAGTGAATCAAACTGAAACATTTTGCTATCAAGTCATGTATTGAAATTTACAGATATAAAAATTATAATCATGTATTCCAAAGTTACTTGCCAACAATAACCTGACATGTTTTAACAAAGACAAGTATTTAAAAGGCCCTTCCCATTCGCTGTGCTACACAACGACCATTCCGTTAATTCGATTTCACAAATATGTACTTCAGAAAATACTTAATTTAATGCAAACTATCTTCCCAAATTGGTGTACACGATTTCATTGGAAGCTGGCAAAACACAAGATTATTTGAAACGGAAATTTTGAAGTAAGATAGTGCAACAAGGGTTCTAGGAGCTGTAAAAGTTATAACTGGAGTTATAAGATTGACTGCCTGGTGTAGTTAAAACTCCCCGCTGCTCTTTGTCAAATTAAAGTACAACACTCTTTATGGTGAATCCTTCTCCTCTTCACTCCTTATAATTTCGTGAAGAGCCGGCTATTCGTAATTAGGGATAAAAGATCCTGTAATATCTATATGAAAAAATGAAAAGTATTAACAAAATATTTGGCTTTGGCATCCAAGTTGTGTAGTTTTGACAATCAAATAATAAAGGCGCAACTTGCTAAAACTTCAGAAAAATATCGGTAGTGTAAACTTTATATAACCCCCTATGCAAAATAGTATAATTAAATTCTAAGATATGTAATCCTTCCCATTTTCCATTTAGACAAGAAATCATTAACAAATGTGCTGTATTTGCAATAACGTATCAAACGTAAACTTTATCTTAACCAAAAAGAACGTATTGAAATTTGATAAATGACTACGTAAAATAAGCTTTTAATCATCCATTTTTGAAATGCTCGCCTGAAGCGTTTGGAGGAACAGGGTTCCTTATGATGGAAGAATTGCCACAAATGTGTAAGAATTTTTGAGGTTATTACGCAAAAAGCACACACACCAACACACACACACACACACAAGATTTCTCTATTCATAATATATATATATATATATATAGTCACCCGGGCTTTGGAACACCCTATGGAAGCAGCTGAGAGCGGAAGACAGGGGAGGTCCGTGTTAGCCACGCCTCCCCCTCGTCCGTCTTATAGTGGTGACAGGGACGGCTGGGGAAAGAAACATGATTGTGCGGTCTGTTTCTCTTTCACCTGTGTTCTGGAAATTACGGGATCCTTCATCTACTGGAACCTTCCTGTGAAAGCCAGAAGGCTGCGATATTCCTATAAAAAGGGGCTGCCGGAGCGAAGTGAAGTCAGTTAGTCAGTTAGTGTGAGTGAGGACAGTTCTTGGTGTAAGAAGGCAGTGTTAGTCAGTGACGTGTTAATGAACGAAAAGATTGTGCAACGGAAGACTGTACGTAACTGTGTATGAGTATCGGAGTTGATGTAATCGCGAGTACAAGTGATATTGTAACGGTCGAACTGGTGAATTGTAATTGTGCGTGATTGGTAAGTGTTTAACTGTAAGTCGGTGGAAATAAAGAACAGTTTTGAGCGGTGAAATTGGACTTTTCATTTCACGAACCCACAAAGTCACAATATATATATATATATATATATATATATATATATATATATATATATTTGTATCTGTAGCACCGAAAGGACACTTCTTCAGTTGCTATTGAAAACATTAATTGGCGAAAATTTTACACGATTTTCTTAATGTTTTGTACATAGGGAGCAAAAGAATATAATCAATATTACCTTTGTTCAATAAAACGAAATATATACAATAGTGCTCATAAGTGTTTTGAAAATGGCCATTTGATCACTAATGTCAGGAGTACCTACTCAAGCGACCCAAATGTACTGTACAAGGGTGGAAGTGTACTACAGCAGAGCACAGTCAACACGTCCAGGTAAGTGTCTTCTAAACGAAACAATAACATAGCAAAGCTGGCTCAGAAGTCTGTTGACAAAGCTTGTTTAGATTTCTATTTCTGAGAAATCACGCGTGTTTCAGACAAATTGTGAATCTTTCACCAAATTTTATCCCGTTACCTCAATGTAAAGAATACTTTGTACAGTTGCGGGAGGCTGTAATGCGTGCTTTGCAGGAAGGGAAATCACAAGCAGAGGTTGCTCGTACAGATTGTATCTATCTGGAACAAAATTTTCCAGGTCCATGATCTTGTATACATAAAATCTGCCTAGAAAAGCATCCGACAAAATTGAACGGTATGATTAGAGGCCAATAAATATGAGATCCTAGAGGTCTGCACGACAAAATCAATGCCGATCTGAGACAGAATTATAGCGTAGGCGTCCATTGTATATTGCAGAATGTGGATTAATAGATGTGGATTTGCCAGCTCATTTCCATTGCAAGTAACCCTTCGTCAGTCCTCGCAACAAACGACAGAGTTTTGCCGAAGCAAAGGGACATCGTTACTAGACAAGAGTATTATGGAACGATGATAGCAAATTTAATGTGATATCTTATGATGACATGAAATACGACAGTTAAAAATAGAAGAATTAAATAAAGACAATAATATAATATAGAACCAACTGGAAGCAGCATCTAAATAGAATGTTATTTCCAGAATAGCATATAATTACCAACCACAAGGACGACGAAACGTAGGGAGTCCAAGGAAAGGATGCAAGGACCAAGACTTGGTAGCCGAAACAGGCTAAATGGCCTAAACCGTGTTAGAGAAGAAGAACAAGAAGTCTCCTAATGGTATTCACTATGTTCGTTGACCCAAACGGGGAGGACGCAATCCATGCTGCGAGGTTCCGACTGTAAAATATGAAGGGGGGAATGTTATGGCATGAGGGTGCTCCTCCACTCAGGCTATAGTTCCTTTAGTGCGTACAGAGGGTATAATAAAGGGTCCTGACTACAGGAACATATTGGATAAGGATATTCTAGAAATAAGATGCCCCGAAAAAGATGCCTTCAGCAAGATAAATGATCCGATCCCACTATGTAATAGACTATCTCACAGGGGAAAAAAAAAGTTTTGCCACTGTCTAGTAAAAGTCCAGATATGAAAACTATATAACACATGCTGAAATAGTTGGACAGACGTATCATACTTTCATATGTTGAAATGTGAATCGCAAAACATTCTTCATGATGCAGTTAAAGTCCTTATTGCTTCCATGCCAGCAGGATGTGAAGTTGTTATAAAAGCAATGGGTTATGCAACGAAATATTATTTCCCGTGCTTCGAGAAAGCACGTCTTTTATTGTTTTTCGGTACAAAACTAATTCGCCCAAAAATTTATGAGCTGTGGTTTTCAATTTTATTTTTGACATATATTTAATACAGTATCTACAGAAGTGA
>CM060950.1:160143675-160221175 GCA_030765055.1 Mantis religiosa
ACTTTTTTCAAGACTTTCACTCATTATGTGGGCAGTGTTTCACTTATTACAGACGTTGAGCTTCTCCAGTAGAAGACGGATTTACAACTGTTTAACTAATTTGTTAGTGACGTTGGAAGTCTTAACGACTACTGATTTCATCAAGTTTGTTCTCTCGTCATACTGATCTTCTCCCATCATATTTGTCTAACGCCGAAACCAAAGCTACAAATTTATTGAAGATAGCATAATGGCTCTTCGTGTAGGTGTTACCGAGTTTGGAAACCAATCTGTCGGCTTACTTGGGGAGCAGATTCATGTTTAAAGTAAACTTTGTAAATACACACACCTCCTTCCACAGATAAGCGACCCACCGTGTTTACTGTACCAACAAAGACACCTGATTGAATGGATCTGATGCAGCTGGAACATTGAGACAATAGAGCGTCACGCGGTAATCCACGAACCCAGATCTCACTAGATGACAAGAGTAAAGCAATGGGAGGATTATCATATAATTTAACACCTTATATTTCTGCTGCTAGTTATTTGAGCACTGTGACTCTTTTGGAATTTTCGGTAATTTCTCAGAAGGCACCCATTACACAAAATCTCACAAACCTCGTTTGTAATGTTTTGGCGAAAATCGGAACATGAAGAATTTTTTAAATACTTCTTTGTTGCCAAGTGCCAATTCAGTTAAGACTTTCCTATTCCGTTTAAATGGATTGCTGTAGCTAAAGCACTTCCGATGCTAGAGGGCACAACATATGAAATAATTCTGATGCTGAAAATTGTGTACTTGACCCGCATATTCAACCAAATTGGAGGTAAGATAGAGGGTCCTATTCTTCAGGAAGAACACATCAAATTCATATTCCCTCGTTTCCTTGAAACCAATGTCTCTCAGCAAATTAATAACTAGGAATTGCACTTCCCGGCTAGTTACGGAATAGACTCTAGCGCTATGAAGCAAAGACTCTGTGGACGAATGTTCAATAAAGTCTAAAATGTTGTGAGGTGAATGACGCTGACACTTACTGGTCAGTGGATAAATATATTAACAATAGACATGATTTACGTTGTGTTAAAGAGTAATAATACTTCTTTACGCCTAACACATTGTCTATATAGTTTATCATAGACAACATTTGTACTTAGATATCATTACACATTGACCGGCAAAGTACTTCTAATAACACTGGCTGCTATAGTTGTTATGCTGAACAATAAAGTGTACTAACTCTAATTGGAGTGTTCTGAAGATAGATTTGAAGTCTGCTTTTCTCTAATACTTTACAATTTTAAAATACTTTTTTAGGGTTTTAGGTTTATAGTTTTCCCATATTCAGAAACGTTTCATTATTTCATCTGCAAACATATAAGACTATGTATGCTGATATCATGGCCTCTTTAATAATTTAATTAATCAGCTGCTTTAACATTTGAGCATCCACTTCTCAAGGGTGCAACTTTTCCCTTCAGAATTGCTTAATTACACTAAAGGTTAGTGTAAGAAGTGCTTTCATAAAAAAGGGAAGTAGTATTATCTACTCCAAGTAATTTAGAGCACTGTAAAATGCCTATACTATAAATTACTTATTTTAGGATTTTTAATAGCCGTTTAATACATAAAGCAATATTGACGTGTAATACCAGTGATGTAGCTTAAGGATTAATAAGGGACATATCTCATAAACGAAGTATATTGCATTTATTGATGTCAGTGGCAATTTCTTTTCATATTTTCAATAATATGAAGTTGCATTAACCAAGCAAAAAGCTTCTGCTACATCTGGATGAACGTTCCGTGCAACAGTATAAGTGAAGATTGCTTACCGGCAGTGGGTACTTCGAATGTGGAGAAGGAATCCTAACACCTCTATGTGACCTAAAGGGTATCTGGGAAGAGAACAGCACTGCCCTTTGCTTCGCGAATGATTTTGTGTGAGCTAAGAACCACACCTCAGCCTGCTCTTTTTACATGTCAAAATTTGCTCGGTTTTCAAAGAAAAGCAAGTCACAAATTGAATATCTAGACTGTGAATCTTCTCGGAAAGCAGTAACTCGTGATTCAGAGAATTCGATACCAATTTTCCAAAAAATTGTGATCAGGAATTGTCATTGGGATAGAAGTTCGACAATTAATGTGTGACATGACGTTCAGGGCTAACTACGATACCTTGAACTAGAAGCTTGTACTTGTGGCAACTAGGTTTTAGGAAATTGCTGAGCTGATATTTATGCTGAGCATAGCTTGCTTAGTGCATTTCAGAATCTAGGCTGCGCAGGTAATTAAAATGTATTTATACATTCTCACCCTGACTTTTGTCTATGAAATCTCCATTCTTTACGTAATGAAAATGATAAGAGATTCAATAAAGACATATCAAAGATGGAATTCAGGTTCAGGTGTAAATTCCCCCCAGTATGATGGGTGAATTGTAGTAGTTTCTACACCGACCAACTGCTTTCCAATATAACTGGAAAAGCAGCAAACTTAGTCACTTTACACAAAGGCTCTATTTTTTAATAAATTTTATTGGTATATAAATTCTTAAGATTTTATTTAAAATAAGATATTTTAACAATTTTCACAGGATATATGTGGTTATATATGTGATATATATGTGTGATTAAGGATATATACATACATGTATATATGATTAATTTTTACTCTTAGAGTCCTGCTGTGTTAGATGAATCTGACTATAGATCTGAAATCAGGGTATCATTTCAGCACAAAGCGTTCAAACGTGTGTGTGTGTGTGTGTGTGTGTGTGTGTGTGTGTGTGTGTGTGTGTGTGTGTGTGTGTGTGTGTGTGTGTGTGTGTGTGTGTGTTTGCGTTGAACAGTTTCTTTATTGGTTTTTACATTGTCTCGCAGTGTACGTTATAACAATTCTGCTTCTGACTGCTCCCCTGCCAACCAACTGTTTATAAGTTTTTCTCCAAAATGTCACTTAAATTTCCTTAAATGTTGCTTAATTAATTGGGAGAGTCCTCTATTGATCATAGAATAGTAATACTTCTATTTTTTAGAAGTAATGCACTTTTAATTTTCCTACACTTTCCCTTTCAGAAGCTATATTAACATTATCGAAACTTGATGCTGGAGTAAAATTATCGTATTTCAGTTTTATAATGTAAGTTTATGTATAAAACATGTTTAATAGAATAGATGGAAAAAATTTCTAGCATTTCACAACTTAACTGTTGTTTCATGAAAAAAGGCAACCACAGTATGCTCTATATTGTTGTGTAATCTCAGTCAACTTCCTGTTCTAGCGAAAATGGAAAGCATTGGCTTCACAGCCCCTTCAGATATATATTCTCGTAAGTTTCGAAGCGCCTAGAATCGGGTAAAGGTGCTACTGTAGCAAACCTAAAGCTGCCAGGGGTCAAGCGAGAGTCAATTGGAGATTAATTCTATTCTGGCATCGATAGTGAAATCGCACTACAAGCGGTAGACAAGTGAAGGTCAGAGCGACGATTAAAGAGAAAGTTGAGTTTACTGAATAGAAGGAAACATATGGGAAGTTTATTTTATTTAATTCCTCACCGCATGTTTATAAACGCGGATCAGGATAAGAAAAGATATACTATTGGAGAAATGAATACTGAATAGCGTACAACAGTAACTTCCCTTAATCATTTATACTTTTCTTAATCTACCTGGATAATTGTCTGCGGAATTGCTTTCGTAGAGAGGGATAAATGAATATAGGATGAAGAGAATGAATGCATACGATTTTCTGATATAAAAAATTAACATAAAACAAAACTTTTCCAAAAGGGCTGTCCATATATTGTTGCAAATCAACTGAAAATTTTAATTTCAGTTGATACTGCAATAATTATTGTTGCCCCTGTAAAATAAGCTCGTGTATCAACATCTATTCCAAATATTTTTTGATAAAAAATTGGTTAATAATATTATGATAAAGGAAATTATTAGAATAATTAATGGTATTATACATAAAATTTGAATTATTTATTCAATCTGAATAAGAACAGTGAGAACAGTTGGGATGCTGATAAATACAAAAGAAGAACAAAAAGTAATAAGCATTCGGGATAAAGTAATGGACTGCCTGAGACACATGAAATTAACTATACCCAGTATCATGTGTTGTTAACAACCCTCACGAAGATATAAATATCATGCTAAATGCTTAACAAGGAAAGAAACGTCTTCAATGGTTACCTAAGAAAAGAAGGAAAGAATAGGTCAGAGTTGTGCTTTGTAGATTGTGTTACATTTTTCATGATGGTCACTGGACACTGTGACAAAGTCAGAAACAGTAATGTGGGATAAGTAGAAAAAACGGAACATATGTATAACATGAACAAAGAAAACAAAGATGCATTCAGGAGATATTGAGCCAAAAATTCCCTCAGTTACACGTTAAAAACGAATTTGAAGGGGCATAAAGAAAACTATTTGCTTATAGATGCACTGGAATGGTTAACTGTGAGCATTTAACGATTAATGATTTACATTTCAGAATCAAGGCGAAAGAGAAGAACTGTGAGGAATGGAGTAACCCGCAACTGAACTGTTTCTTAAGATATATTTGCCTACATTACAGCTAATAGTAGTGCTTATGGCTAGCAAGTTCTTAGGCTTTGAATTGAACCAATATTTTGAAACTCCTTTTGGTATTGAACCTTGTCATTTGTTAAAATTAGGTAGCAGTGGACAAAGCCTAAATGTTTACTCAAACATTAATAAAAAGTTTCATTAACAGAACTGTATGCTGTTTCCAAATGCGTACAATTCTTCAGAAAGGTATTTAAATGAACATTAGCAATATCAGATATCAGGAGAAGGAAGGAATATTAATAAAGCGAATATTAACAATAGCAAGTATGCCATGCAACGGATAATCATTACCAACGTCAATAAAGTGATCTGCTCACAAAGAAAGAACCTTACAAAACTCACTGTTGCACATAAAGGATTCCGTATACGTTTAAATGCTAATCACCAGCAAAAGGTTGTGGCAAACGTTTTTCAGGTGTGTTGTAGGTAAATGAAAGCGTGCTGCGGCAGTGCTTTTGGCAACAGAAGCTATTGCAAAAACCGTTCGAGGGAGCGGAATTTGCCTCACTGACCACGCAAACTTCACTGTACTTGATTTATGGGCAAGTCAACTGGCATTATGTTAACATTCTTAATTCTTAGCCCAACTTGTCAAATTCTGTTAGAGTACTCACTATGGCACTAAGCAACCGGTAGTTACACTTAAGTTACTCATTTCAAAACCACATACTGAAATGATATGATACGTTCTATTTGAACAAAGAGAATTAGTTTTTCTAGAGACGTAATTACATAGATTTAATTGCAAATACCTTCTAATTTTAAACAATATTTTTATTGGTTTGTAACATTCTAACACGTTTTTGGTTGTTTGCACTGTTTAGGTCTGTTATCAGGGAAACACCTTAAGTGAAACTCGTAGACCATCTCTTGTCGCTCAGAGAAAAACCAATTCTCTCATTCCACTGCGGGCGCTTAACTGAAACTTCGGACAGGAAAATAAGAATAATAAGCAATATATATTATTTGCTTTAATCTGACTTTAATTCAAACCTTACAGACAAATATAATGTTGTTCATATTATTCCTTATAATCATTTTATGAAAAGATCGACTAGCCATAAATGTGGTATAAACGTAATTATTTTACGCCAAACCCACAAGCAAGGGTAAATAATTTAACGCGATCTTTTTTATTTCCCTTATTTCGATGTTAAACAAACTTATGTCAAACTGCACGTGGTAGTCCTCCTTCCATTCTACATATTAAGTTGTCACAACTGTGAGTATAACTTTATACATCGATTACTAAACTATATTAACTGAAAGTGCCACAAATGAACTGCCCAATGCTCTGCTTTTTGACGATACGACGGAGTAGAACTTCTAGTTTCCATCACAGGTGTATATGCTATATCTTTTCCTCATTCGTATTTGGCAAGCTTTTAAACTTCCCTAATAGGAAATTTAAGGGCAAATTTAATTTTAGTTCCAATTTCCATACAATCATGATCACCAACATTCAAGTTTAAACTGAATGAGGTAACCCACAGAGAAGAGTGCAGCCTAGGTATATTTCATCACATCAAGTCCACCGTTTCACGCATCACTGCTAATGGTTCAGAACCCCAGGGTAAACCGGTCCGGTATAATTATGGTTCTGAAATAAACCAAAGTTCTAGTGCCATTTAAAATAGCGAGAGGAGGAATATCAACCTAGTGCATTCAGTCGTTTCCCTTACTTCAGCATATAGCATAAAAGTGCTATTATTTAAGGACATATTACCCTCGTTCCCCAAATATTTAAGTCGTCTGTTGACACAAAATATTGTTGGGTCATTTAAAGTGACGCTGAATACAATCAAGAAGGGTTTTATAATGTTCCTGGACGGTGGCAATTTATTGATGCAATAGTCTGCCATAGTATAATTTTAATTATATTATAGATTTTTAAATAAAAGGTCATTGGCTTTTCCTCTTTCGATGGGTTTTTTAGTTTGCGAGACATTACTGGACATAGATACTATCAGTTACTGAGTTGGCCGCTTGTTTTTGTTTGACTGCCCTAACTACATTCAGTTACCTAAACAGACAGGGAGACACACAGAAAGACAGACAGGTGGAAGGATGGATGTAGGACCGGACGAACGGACGGAAAGATGGGTGTCTAGGTAGGTGGGTTTGTAGTTAGGTAGGCAGGTAGGAATGGAGGCATACAGCAGGTAGGTAGGGCAGGCAGTACGCAAGCATGCAGTTACTCAAGTAGACGAGTAGGTAGGCAGGTAGATATGTATGCAGGCAGTTAGGTGGCTATGCAGGTAGATAATATGTTCTTTGTGGATTTTGAGTAAGCTTTTGATACGATAAACCGAAAGGCTTTAGTTTGGAAATTGAGGATGAAAGGGTTAAGTGGAAAATATATAAAAAATTAGAGAAAATATATGAAGGGGTGAAGTTTTGCATAAGGCGGGAAAAAATGTAATTACGCAGATGACAGAACAAAAAATAGGCCTAGGGCAAGGATGCAAAATGAGTCCAATTTTATTTAACTTATTTATAGATGAGATAGTAGACAAAGTTAAAGAAGGAACTCAGCACTGTCCGGTAATAGCAAACAAAGAAATTCCTGGACTGCTATATGCGGATGATTTAATGGTAGGATCTATAATGGTAGTAGGATTGCAGAAGGCAATAAATGAAATCCAGAAATTCTGTGAAGAGTGGGGAATAAAGATAAACATAAATAAGTCGAAATGTATGGTCCTCAAGAACGGAGTTAAACTAAAACAGAAAAGATGAAAAGTGGGTACTAAATGGCAAAGTGGTAGAAATCGTCAATGAATTTGGATACTTAGGAGTGAGGTTGAATAACAATGGAAAGTGGGGAGGACACAGGAGAAAAATGGAAGCAAAAGGAAAGGCGACAATGAATGGGATAAAAATATGCAAATATAAGCTAGAAATGACAACTAAGTGGTTAGAAAGAATGTATGAAGCACTAGTTAAATCATAAAATGTTGTATGCAGTGGAGATCTGAGGGGGGGGGGGGGTGGCACTGAGGTAAAAAAACTGGGAGACCGAAACTACAGAAGGTTTTGTAAAGAGCTACTAGGATTACCAAGATCAGCACCTAGGGAAGTGGCTTTAGTAGAATTAGGAAAAACAAGAAGAAATGGAATAATAATGGAAAGAATAATAAAACTTTGGTATAGGAGTTTGGCCAAATAAGAAGGGGAACTTATGAAATAATGCATGGGACAGCAAAACTGATTACTGAACTCCAATAGTTGGTGGGCAGAGATAGGAGGATTTATGGAAAAATAGGAATGGGACATATATGGAGATTAGAGGAAAGGAATAAAAGTGATGTGAGTAAATTAGTAACATGCAGAATATAAGATAAAGAAAGACAGGATATATGGGGAACTCTAGAAAATATGAAAAAATTACAATTTTGCAAGCAAATAAAGAGAAATTGTGAACGAGTATCATATGTAGATTACTGCAATAGGCAAGAGAGAGAAGGGTTAGCTTGGATGAGAACAGGAACAATATTTCTAAGAGGGATAAGATGTAGGGTAAAGAGTATTTGTGAATTATGTGGGGAAAAAGAAAGCATAGAACACTATGTAACAGAATGCGAGAGAGGTTGCAATGTGGAGAAAAAAGTTTTGGGAGGAAAATTGGTAGAGAAGAGGATATTAGCTATAAAAATGTTAACGGGCAGGGAGGAAAAGAAGGTAAGAAGCATTTGTGAGTTCTTGCAGAAAGTAAAAGAAAAATGGGCCAGAAACGTAAAGAATATTAAGAAAGCAAGATAAAGGGAAAGAATGGGACTAATTAAGTAACAAGGAAGCATGGAGTTTAAGAGCTACCTGGCAGAGCAGAAGACCAGGTTGTCATATAAGCCAAGGTAGCAATAAGGTAAATACAAATAAATGTAGCCAAAAGTTGTAAATTGTAAAATTTTGGAATATGCACAGAATAAATGTAATCTAATCTAATAAAGAATGTCATTGATAAATATTAAAAACTGTTTTATGTAACACTCTATATTTGTAATGGTCAATAATTTAGCAGTTTCTACTCAGATAACTATGTACTGAAGAGCTATATATATATTGAGGCATTATTTATAAGTACCTCATTAAGATAAGTGGCATCTAAATAATAATTTAGAAAGACGAGAGGGATATCTATATATAAATGTAAAATGTGAATTGTAACATACGAGTTGATAAAAGTTCCAACGTACAAATGTTTTCATTACCTGAAAAGAATACTCTTTAGGCATATCTAAAGATAATCCTAACGGTGCATAACGGGACCGAATGCTTGGGGTAGTTCATCGCACTCAACCCCTTACAAAGAGATGAAAATAGGTATAAGGGAACTAAGAAACTACGCGGTGGTCAGTATAAGTGCGAAATACAAGGTGTGCGACCATATAAAGTAATTCATGGTGCATCAGTAGTGAAAACATTTTATCGGGGACACTATAATAACTGGTGTAAATTTGAATAAACAGTGATTAGTCTACCATTCATTGTTATTTTCTCTCGTCACACTACCCTGAGATCTCCATACCCAACATGCTCTACTTAAGCCATAGCAGATGAGCAGCCGTGGACACGACCTAAGAAAAATCCCAGCACTAATGAATCAACCACAAAAACAATCAATAAAATTTGCATATTCCGTAAGGTTACCGCTAAATTAACAAGCAACCGGGGAAACGCTGCAATATTTGTGAATGTTTTTCTTCGCAAGAAGCAGAAAACTTCAGATAAACTTTGACGGCAGTCAACATACAAAGTTTGATGAACAATATACGTCTCAGATATAGAGTGTATGTTGTAGTTGCTTATAAAGTTGTTTATAGTATTTGCTTCTCCGTAATTAGTAGCACAGGATAATATTAATTCCCCCATTTGTAGTTTACATGTTTCTTAGTGTCCCAAACCCAATTTATACCACAAACTTTTGTCCACACTCCTTATGGTACTCGAGCTCTGCACTCTTTATAGTATACTACTAAACTGCTAGGACCTAGAGGAATCAGAACCATTTTGTGACATAATTTCCTTTTTTAAATCCTCATCCAACGATTGTCATGTCGATCGATAAATAAAATGGGTGAAATGATGATCAAATGAGTTCAGCGTACATAGAGCTTAGAGTTATGCGACATTCGTCTTTCAGGAGAAGGGAAAACCCTGGAAACGTCCTTATCCAAGTAACTCACTCTGACCCAGTTTCGAATAACTACAAAGAACGGTGGTGCTTTTGGCATTTTTCCGTTTAGTAGTTTCATTATTTACAGCAATAATCCGTGTAGTTATCACCAAATGAGAATGAAGAATGTTGAGCTGAGTCATATATGCACGGTATAATGACATGCCTTTGATCTTTGGGAAGAGCCAAGGAATTGATGGAGATATACGGCACTAACCTATCAACAATGTTACTCTAACGGGTGAGACGCGACCTATACATTACTTCCAAGTCTGGTAAGGTACAAATAAGCATTTACGTCTTAGCAAGCTTTCCTGTGGACGCCTGAGAACACGGCGTATAACAGAGTTGGAACTCTTTCTAAGAGTTCCAATCATATAAGCAAGCGAAGCCGTAAGCATTCAATAGTTGTTGGTAGCCATTTTCAGTACCTTCTGTGGTTGACTAAATTTTTAAACTGTTTATTTAGATTACGTTTTCTTCATTATTTCTTACCTAACTTTGGTAATCCGTACAGTCGTCATCCTCAGTATTTCAGACACATTGGTACATTAACAAAATAAATATAGTATAATCGGCAAAATATCATGAAGTACCCATCTACATATTTCCAGGCTTGTTTATTTACATCTGTATACCGAATTGTGAAGGAGAATAAGGTGACAATTCAAGCACCATTAAAGCAGTAGCTGCAAGGAAGTCCGCGCCCTGGCGTTCTCAGTTCC
Organism: Mantis religiosa; assembly: GCA_030765055.1. Taxonomy (NCBI): domain Eukaryota; kingdom Metazoa; phylum Arthropoda; class Insecta; order Mantodea; family Mantidae; genus Mantis; species Mantis religiosa. The sequence continues at coordinate 160,154,161 of CM060950.1, forward strand.
TGATTAACAACCAGTGGAAGTGTGCTGTCAAGGATTCCGTAAGGCGGATTTGGTACTCCGGTTGAGGTCAACGTCATGACGTAGTTCCTAATGCCATATGGTATATCCCAAATCGTGCATTTTGATCTTGTTTATGAAAAGTATTTAATCCACCCATGTCATAAACGCAGAACCCATCCATATTTGTACTTATAGGAGATTTAGGCTATTTAATGGAATTGAAGGGGAGACATCTGTAAAGAGTTAGTTTAAATGTTCTTTACATTTTCCAACGCTTATGCTCAACTTCCCCTTCATCTTTATTTCTTTTTATATTTATTTTATCTAAAATTTATATTGGATCATGGTGTAATTCCGCTCATAATTGTGGAAGCCTAAAACACTTTTTTTCACGCTTAAGAATACTGAAACGTTTTAGTAAACGTGTTCCCATGCTAAGGCAAAGAGCTAAAGTCAATGCTTTTAAACATTAATGCAGTGAAAAGGAGGGTGACTAAGTAACGTATACTGCATACACTTAGCAATATTTGTATTTTGGGAGCTGTTCGGCTGAAAAACTCAATTGAAAGCATAATGTAACAGAGCACATACCATATACGAGGAGAAGTAAAATGATTTTTTTATAATAATTTTATACACAAAATACTTTAAACCACAGCCTATGCAATAATGAACTCCTTTGAGTTTTTGATAAATATTCTAAAAATTCGATTTATTTATTTGTCCCAGGAACCTTTTGTGACATGGGAGGTGGCTCCTAAAAGGCAAGTAATTTATGTATCAAAATGGTGTGAGGCCATAACCTTAAGTTATAAACCCAACATTTGTAATGAACAAGTAAACAACCATTGGTAATGCCAATATACTCCATATAATAGTATTTACAAGAGCATTTACATTTCCCTCTAGCCAGCCGCCCGCAGGCACTGCCGTGATCACTCTCACAGATGCGGCACGCTCCTTCTTTTGCACTCTTGTGCATTGGCCACACACTTCCGGGAAGGGTCATCGGGACATGGCGTCTGCGTTGCCGTGGCTCTTTCCTCTACGATGTTCAGAGGTGAAGTCGTACTCCTGCAGCCTCTGGACCCAACGTGCTGTCTGGCCTTCCAGGTGTTTTTAGACACCGCCGCTCTCTGCACCGCGTTCAGAAATTCTGCGGCCCGTCCTGGAGGCTGACTATTAGCTGTGCGGCCTCCTCCTCTGGTGACCACTTGTTGTGCTTGGCCACCGTGTCGAACTGGCGGCGGAAGACTTCGAACTTGGACGTGCCATCGTATTTCGGCGGTTTGACGCGCGCAGATGTGTCACGTTCCGGTACGTCGGCCTTTAAATCCTTCATCCTTCTGCCTAAGATGTCCTCCACCAAGGCGCTCAGAGACTTAGTGTTGGTGTCGGCCTTTCCCTCCAGGTCACTCACCCGGCTCTCTAGGTCTTCGACGGGCTCACCAAACTCCGTGACGTCCTACTTTACGCCGGCCAACTGTTCTGCAAATTTTTCGGCGAGGGCCTCGTTCGCAGCCTTTATTTCAGATAGTTCGGCCTTCATTTCCGTGGTCAATTCGGCCATTTTCGTTGTGATTGTTGTGGTCATCGTCGCGGCCAAGTTGTTATTTGCCGTCTCCAACTTCTCTTACATTTTGTCGGTGAGGTTGTTGTTCGCCGTCTTCATTTCTTCCATTTTGGCGATGCGGTTGTTGTTCGCCATCTTCATTTCTTTCATTTTCTGTAGAATCTTTTCCAATGCAGCCTCCATGGTGATATATCCCACTTCTGACACCATTTGTGACTTTCTGGGTTCGTGAAATCAAAAGTCCAGGTTACAAACTCCAAAAATTGCATTGTTTTCCGTAGAAACACGCTTCGTACACATACACAATACAACTTGCAAGGTCAACAACCACAACAAACACAGCTGTTTACGCGCATGCGTTCAATTACCAACTGACTCACTTTGACCATGAGGTGCTGGCTGGCTGTATAAAGCCAGAAGGTTTTTGCTGCTTGCCCACCCGTTAAGCCACAGGTAAGGTATTTGAACGGGATTTTGTAGGATGGATATGGTGTAGGAGAGCGAAACCGGTAAGGCCATGACCCAAAGAACAAAGAACTAGAACTCTCGAGAAGTCCGTCTCTTAGCCCCCGCCGTTTCGGCGAGCTTTCATCTACACACTGCACATCTGTCTCTTTGAACTAGTCATCGGTGCCGCCTCGATCAACAACGGGCCCACGACAATATTTCTTTTTTCCTTTCTGTTGTGAGGCGTAAAATTTTTTAAGGATTCCTTATTCGTTTTCTGAATTTCATAATACCTAATTCTGCTCAAATGGGAAACAGAATTCTTAACGCTTGTCCATGCAAGGAGAACCGAATTTCAAAGACATCACACAGCGAACAGCTCTTGAAAGAATTGGGTATTGCTTAAGGCTTACTGTATTCTCATTTTAACCTTGCATCTTCAAGAGAATTTCTAATACTCTTTATCTGGATTGACATGAAGTAGATAAGCAATAAGCATTTGTAGGAACAGTTTCACAAGGTACAGGGAAACTCATGTGAACGTAGCACATCAGATTTTTTACGCTCTGTTTAGGGTTCTGATATCTAAATGTACGGACTATGTGCACTGCAAAGCGCCGTAAGATATTCTATGCAAACATGGAGGCTCCTTGTGCTTCAGTCTTTTATTTGTTTTTCATAATCATTATATTATTATTATTATTATTATTATTATTATTATTATTATTATTATTATTATTATTATTATTATTATTATTATTATTATTATTATTATTATTATTATTATTATTATTATTATTATTATTATTATTATTATTATTATTATTATTATTATTATTATTATTATTATTATTATTATTATTATTATTATTATTATTATTATTATTATTATTATTATTATTATTATTATTATTATTATTATTATTATTATTATTATTATTATTATTATTATTATTATTATTATTATTATTATTATTATTATTATTATTATTATTATTATTATTATTATTATTATTATTATTATTATTATTATTATTATTATTATTATTATTATTATTATTATTATTATTATTATTATTATTATTATTATTATTATTATTATTATTATTATTATTATTATTATTATTATTATTATTATTATTATTATTATTATTATTATTATTATTATTATTATTATTATTATTATTATTATTATTATTATTATTATTATTATTATTATTATTATTATTATTATTATTATTATTATTATTATTATTATTATTATTATTATTATTATTATTATTATTATTATTATTATTATTATTATTATTATTATTATTATTATTATTATTATTATTATTATTATTATTATTATTATTATTATTATTATTATTATTATTATTATTATTATTATTATTATTATTATTATTATTATTATTATTATTATTATTATTATTATTATTATTATTATTATTATTATTATTATTATTATTATTATTATTATTATTATTATTATTATTATTATTATTATTATTATTATTATTATTATTATTATTATTATTATTATTATTATTATTATTATTATTATTATTATTATTATTATTATTATTATTATTATTATTATTATTATTATTATTATTATTATTATTATTATTATTATTATTATTATTATTATTATTATTATTATTATTATTATTATTATTATTATTATTATTATTATTATTATTATTATTATTATTATTATTATTATTATTATTATTATTATTATTATTATTATTATTATTATTATTATTATTATTATTATTATTATTATTATTATTATTATTATTATTATTATTATTATTATTATTATTATTATTATTATTATTATTATTATTATTATTATTATTATTATTATTATTATAGTAGCTCTCATAGCCATTATTGTTAAGTCATTCTGCGCCGTGTAGACCAAATCTAACTTGAAAGGTGCATTTGACATTTCGGCAACAGAGTTCAGAAGTTGCAGTGCCTGTTGTGCCCAATGACTGTGTTTCTCTCTCGCCTCAGCTGTAGACGTTATAAAAAGTTTGAATTTGCATTCAAGTGAATCAAAAGGAAACAAAATAATAGCTCATTTGTTGATTTATCACATCCTAGTAATCAAATGGCCTGCCACTACGATTTCACAGATATTGTCCCGCTGCATTTCCACTGATACCTCAAATCGAATTTTTGTGTGGAATGTAATACTTCCCTTTACTGTAGCCGAGCGGGCTGGCTCAGGTGGTTTCATCTGTAGCCCGCATTCAGGAAGCTCGGGTTCGATTCGCGTGGCTGGTCTATCTGACCCAGAGATTTTTCGGGGCTTCATTAGGCGAATTTTTGGTAGGTTAATTACATCCCCCGAATTTCCTGTCCCTCCATTTTATCTCCATTATCATTTTACATCATCTCTCTTCTGGTGATCTCTTTCAGGATAGAAGTGTCGCAGTGTCTCAGCGTTGGATTTTGGTATGATATGCTCCTGCTCAGCATTTCCTCCTTCGGTAGGACGGTCTGCGGTCTTCGGGTCGACTTGGTGGGCCCTATCAGGACCATGATGGGTGGGATGCCAGCTGTACTGACCTGCCGGATAGTTTCCAAATGGTAAATAGCAGGGACCTACCCTCTTCACTGTCATGACTCCATGGGCCGGCTCTATGTCTCCTCTTGCCTCATCCTACCGGGAATGTCCCACTCCAGACATAGGAGTCATAGATCAAGAGTGGTTGCAGTGCCGAATGGCCATAGTCATTGTTCGTACTCCAATTCATTAATTAATCCAATCCAGTACCTTACTGTGAGTACGTAGTAGGGTAGGTCGCGCCCTGGGTGAGTGCTTAGACCGCTTGGCTCTTACCAAGGCGGCTCGAGTTCGCTCCCAGGCAGCTGCAAAGTGAGATTTGTAGTGGACAGCACGACGCAGGGGCGTTTTTTCTCCGGGATCTCCTGTTTCTCCCACCATCGCATTCCACCGGTGCTGCATCATCATCTCATGTATCATGAGGGTCACCACCTGTGGTGCCGTATGTAGTAAAAGCGGCTGTTAATACTACACATTTCATTTACGTAGTTGAGAATTTAGAAATAGTTTTGTGTGGATAAGGACAAACCAACTATCGCTTTTTTTGGTAAATTGCTAATGTAAAAATGTCGGTTTATTCTCCAAAAAATCAAGACTCTGCAATATAAGAGGTAAGAATTCTAAGGCCTTTTCGATTGCTTACATTTTGCAAATGTTATCACACGAAGTGATATCCGCTGACCTGAAAGACGGGGATCACCCTGTAGAGGGCAACACGTTGTAGTGTATAAAGTTGTGCTGTACATGCTATTCTATTGTTTAGTACCACGCTCGTTCTTGCTTAATGTTCCGTATACCACTCATCTGCCGTCATTTTCAAGTTATTGCTTGTAATTAACGAATGCTAAATTTTTGAGCTACTGCTACATTGTCAATAAGACGTTCCTAAGTGTCGTGTTATAGTCGAAAAAAGACAAATAAGTGGTACTTAATTAAACTTCCGAGATACAGGTTGGGTATGTTTATACACAGTTTGGTAATGTTTATTTATTCTCAATATGTATTTTTAGTTCTATTTTTTCAGATCGTTGATGTTATTTCACTATTGACGTTGGTTGTTTTGTCAACAATGGAACGTGCATATCTCATTTATTTCAATTTGTTTGGGTACATTGAAACCGCTGGTAATGCGTGTATGTTCTGCAGCTTGGTATTCAGAAGGTTAAGCTGTATTAATAACAAAAACAGACATAGAGAGGTCTCAAGTTTTAAAGTGTGTATCCATCGACGAAAGTCAAGTTTCGGTGAAATTACATTCTTGTCTTATTTTTGTGCTTAAAAGCGCCATAAAGAATTATCGTAAAATCCAGATATTTATTGGAGTTCATATAATTAAAGCAGCTATTTGATCCGACGTATACATAAAACACCTTTTACTTCCTTTCAGTGCATTTAAGCGCGTCTACGACCAACCTCAAATTCCCATTTGTTTTGAATTTTTTCTGTATTAATCTTAGGTGTAATACTCTTACTTCGGCTACAGAAATAGGATTTGTCCTTTTGTAACTGTCTGCTACCAAATGCAAGTGGTCTTAATCCAAGTTGTACGTGATAGTGGAAGCGATCTTTAAATTTTGTTTTCATATAAAAAAATTACGTATTATTTTGTAATTTTGAATAGTGCACATGTAAATAACGTCAACGATCTTCAGAAAATGTAATATTGCATGACAATCACCCAACGTATTAGAAAGTTACCTTGTTTTTAGAAAATTTCTTTTAGTTGCGTTGCAAATAATCAGATTTAAAAATTCGATGTTCCGTCTAACTGAGGTTTTTCACTCTAATACAATTACAATCAATATTTTTGAATCTTAATTATATAAAGAACGGCATCACCATGTTAAATATGGTTAAAGTATTAGACCACCTTATATAACTATTTTTGCAGCCTACGATATTCATTTTCCCTACAAAGCACTACTTATGCTGGTAATTGAGCTAAAATTTGAGAAAGACGTAACCGAACCACATATTTTAACATAACCATACCTGCATCTTAAGTATAAAATATTCATTTTGTCTTCAAAATATTCTTTTGTCTTTAACAAAAGAAACACAAGGCAAAAGTAGTAATTAGACCATAAATAAAAGACCATCACCTAAGAATACCAAAGAATATTTTAATATTAAACCACGAAAGGAGCACCAGCTTCAGGGGGAGAACTGTGTATTAAAGCCATCTCGTTATCCTGGAACATATTCCAATGAAACAGATGGAAGAAAATCGCTAACAGTAAAATCGCGTTCGAAGACGACAGCCGGCTCAACGACTTTATGCCCTGGACTTGCCAAAAGTTAGGACACAAAAGTGCATGCATAAACCGGTGAGTTCTGTAGATACGTCGTGTAGTAACCACTGTTGTTAGAGCATATCACAATAACGTGAATAACTTAATTATTACATCAGAAAGTATAATGGCAACAAAGTGCAAGTGCCTGAAAGAAACTAGTTTTTGCAAGGAAAGTACAAACAAAGCAAAATTGTATTGAGTAAGCAGGTGAAACAGACAAAAGCTCATAGTAAGTAGCACAAAATACGCTATTTTTCAATAATATAAAAGTGGACTCCAAGTGAACAGAATGTACCTACTGAATGAAAGTTGATCCAATCATTCTGTAGAACATAGCTATCACTTTTATAAAGAGCCGCTTTGAGTCCTCTGGGTTTTCCACTGTTAAACTTAGATCTGAAATATTTCCTTACCAAGAGAGTACTCCATTTCATATTTATCATATTGCATAATTATAGCCGCCACCTGTGGCAAGGTACGTAGTAAGAAAGCGGGTTGGCCACTACAATAAAGATCGTAACCTTATCAGTAAACGGTAGTGGTTAATTGAGGCAGGAACTTCAACACTACCAGGCCAAACAAATAAATAATTATAATTGTAATTATATATAATTACATGCAGTTATAATTGCTGGCCATCCACTGTCCTTGCAACCATAACTCCAGATAAACGGTGTTCTTATCAGAAAACTGAGTCTTATGTGCCAGCCACACCCAGTCCTTCCGTATAAGCGAGGCAACCCAGTGAAGCCAGAAAGGATGGCGCACCAGATGAACCAGGGACAGCCGCAGAACTAAAGAAAGCTCTGCAACACCTAAACAAAGACCCCACTAAGAATCATTATATATTAGAAATAAATAAAAACATAAGCTTGAATGATGATGATAATAGTAATAATAATAGTAATAATAATAATAATAATAATAATAATAATAATAAAAAAAAAAAATAATAATAATAATAATAATAATAATAATAATAATAATAATAATAATAATAATAATAATAATAATAATAATAATAATAATAATAATAATAATAATAATAATAATAATAATAATAATATAATAATGATAATGATAATGATAATGATAATGATGATAATAATGATAATAATCATAATAATAATAATAATAATAATAATAATAATAATAATAATAATAATAATAATAATAATAATAATAATAATAATAATAATAATAATAATAATAATAATAATAATAATAATAATAATAATAATAATAATAATAATAATAATAATAATAATAATAATAATAATAATAATAATAATAATAATAATAATAATAATAATAATAATAATAATAATAATAATAATAATAATAATAATAATAATAATAATAATAATAATAATAATAATAATAATAATAATAATAATAATAATAATAATAATAATAATAATAATAATAATAATAATAATAATAATAATAATAATAATAATAATAATAATAATAATAATAATAATAATAATAATAATAATAATAATAATAATAACAATAATAATAATAATAATAATAATAATAACAATAACAATAATAATAACAATAACAATAATAATAACAATAACAATAATAATAACAATAACAATAATAATAACAATAATAATAATAATAATAATAATAATAATAATAATAATAATAATAATAATAATAATAATAATAATAATAATAATAATAATAATAATAATAATAATAATAATAATAATAATAATAATAATAATAATAATAATAATAATAATAATAATAATAATAATAATAATAATAATAATAATAATAATAATAATAATAATAATAATAATAATAATAATAATAATAATAATAATAATAATAATAATAATAATAATAATAATAATAATAATAATAATAATAATAATAATAATAATAATAATAATAATAATAATAATAATAATAATAATAATAATAATAATAATAATAATAATAATAATAATAATAATAATAATAATAATAATAATAATAATAATAATAATAATAATAATAATAATAATAATAATAATAATAATAATAATAATAATAATAATAATAATAATAATAATAATAATAAATTGTAGAATGTCCCTTCAAAAGTTAATTCAGCTTATCTTCTCATGAGGGCTGAATCCAGAAATTTTGGTCATGAGCATGCATGCATATGGTGGGCAGAAGCGCAAGGGTGCATGTTCGGTAACTAAGACACAAACTATAGTTAGAAATTCCTCAACGAAGGGGGCTTTCACTTACCTCTGTGATAACTACAACAGGGTTGACATTTTCTGACTTAGGTCTCTTCGTGGTCAAGATTATAGCGGTTAAGGCCCTCGCACTTCGACACATCCATATTGGGCAGCGTTTCACTGCAAATAGTCTATTAGATCCTATTACAAAAGAATATTTATGTAAAATACCTTTAATATACAATGTGCATCAAGATGTATCAGAAAATGGGAAATCAAATATAGCAGCACTCATTCGTTTCATCATTTCATGATGAACAAGGATTACTCAGGCTAGGCGACGTGCTAGTATGACGCGCTTCATATTTAGGATGAATACGTCCTAACATTTAATAGAACAAGTATCGAACATTTATAATGTAACTCGGAATCACATTTTATAATCTGGTATAGCTTAAATTACGTGTTAACAGGTACAACAAAGAACAAAACTTGACTCCAATGTAGAATTTTTGTGTGCAAAGCAGCCAGTGTTAAATACTTCATTTGGCTAACAGCGTAACAAGGCTTTCAGTGCTGCTCTTAAATAACTCATAGTCAGAAGAAGCAGAATTAAGCTCATATATAGTGACAGTTCAATATGCCTCCAGTGAACTAGAAATAAAGCGCGTGCGATTTAAAAGCTCTTTAACTGTTTTAGAGCACCAGAGCACAGTTATGAAATTCATAGCAAGAGAAATAATTCATCCACCTTACACCCCTCGTTACACTCATTACATTTTTAGAACTCTGGCTGCGGGAACCAGATCACACGAGGTTCATCTGAATCTGCAGCAGGAAAGGTTGTCCTCAAATTTGAGGAAATGAAACATACTGACTCAAGAGATTTCTTAACTCCTGGGCAGTCACACCCCTCCTATTATCTCAGGAGGAATGCACTTACATCTGGACATTTCTTTTTATTCCGGTCTCAAGCATACTCTAGAAACAATCTGGTCTTTAGCACCATCATCAGCAATTTTTAGATCACAACTAATGCAACGCTGCCGCCCCAGATTTGGAAACAGCTGATGTGGCTATTGTCATCTGAAGCAACTCACCAAATTGACCGCTCAATGTTTAACCTTAGTAACATGGGTGCTCAAGGAGGCACATAACCCTTTGGTTTTCAGTAGACGACTGAAAAGTGAAAAGTATGTATCCTGAAGACGATGGACTAGTTCTTGTTGTAACAATGAGAACTCAAAAGGAAACTTGCAAACGATCTACTACTAAACTTTATGCTTTTCCTAAGCAACGCTTATATCCGCTTATTCTGCTACTAATTGGAAATATGTAATTTGTTACAAAAAACGTGGCTGGTTATTTGGTTGCCCTGAACAGTTCTGTAGGAACGTTTACTTCGTTGCTTTGTTTAAACGTTGGCAAAAGTGTCATATCAAAAGTGTATCAGAGGCGTCAGACACACGTAATAGCAGTAAAGTGTTGTACAAAAATAATATATTGTTACAGTAAACACAGTTGACTTATTATAACCAGCCGGCTGCCAACTACTTATAAAAGCAGATTTTTTACCTGCTAAGCGTACTGAACAACGTAGAGTGTTTACAACAAACTCAAAATCACGATAATTACAGACGCTCTTTGAACTTCCTTATAGGAGGATTACGTCTTAATTAAAACAGAATATAAGAGGAGGGAACGATAGCAGTCGATTATGAAAATGAGCGTTTCTCTAGCTATTTTTAGATGATGTTCATCCTGGAAAGCAGCTGGCTGAAGTAATTTACGTAGTAATAGAGTGACAAAATGGAAATATTCTATGGTAATCTCCTGTCGAATGCCTCTGTTAGGAGATGAGTTTCATGCTTGTTTGTTACCTAAGTTAAAGAGACATTAGAGGGTAACGGGGTTATCGTATCTAGCAGACGTAAATAGTCAAACCTATATTAATACTGGTAAACAGGTTAAAAGTTTCCCACACTTGAGTATTATTAAAATACATTTAATAAAATCCCAGAAATCATAGTTCCATTCCCATCTGTACATTAAAAATGTTGCTATACACCAAATAATCGTTTAATTTACAATTTGAGGGATAAATAATATGATCTTTAAACTTATATTTACGATGAGGGAACATATAGTCTAACTTTCAGGACTCATCAGACGTACTTTATTTTAAATTGAGGTATTCATATGAAAGGTACTGCTTGCTTCAAGTTGTTTGAATGACTGCTTAAATCAATAGTTACTTAAGGTAATACGGAATTCACCTACATTCAAGGATCACAAAAATATCAGCTATTTACATAAACGATCTTCCAAGTACCGTTCGGTTCAAACCCCAGTGTGTACTCCAATGCGTATTCCAAATTTATTAGTTTGTTAGACGAAACATTCACAGATGATCTCTTATGTGACATGTGACATGCTACTTAACTTCTACATTATTCATAAAAACAATATATCCTTGTACATCAGCTAAAGAAGTTAAAGTAAGAGTATATATTTTGCGGATCAAGTGTTTATCTGTACAAATGTTTTAATCTTTACTTGAAAAAGCTTTTTGGTACAACTTTCTGTACGTTTACAAAATATAGAAAGAAAATTACACCTACAGAATACACTAGGAAAAATATTAACCTTAAGTACTTTCCAGTATTATGTTTGTCTTGATTTATTTATTTTACATATTCTCATGCAAATATTGCTTAGCATCCATTACTTTAACTTACAAATGCTGAGTTTTAAGTTATAATGATATGGTCTTTATGTACACAGTGGAATTGGTTTTCAGCTTCCTTTAATAATTATAGGCAACATTTTAATTAACAAGGAAGAAAACAATTCAGGAAGTCACATTTATGCTGTACTCGGAATTAATATCCTACACCATGAGTGGGGCCCAAATGACCTTGTTGTCGACGGGCCCTTAAAAACCACACTCACTCACTCACTCACTCACTACACCATGAGACACCCATCTAGGAAGAGACGACTTAACGCAATGCACAGCATCTCGTACTAATCTACGAACAGACTGGTCCACTGGAACTACTGTAATATTTTTGGGAGAAAGTCAAAACTACATAGGCTCACATCTCTTTAAGTATATGAAGAACCATACTAGAAACTTCCCTTGCTAGTTTAGTACAAAAATGCAATACCGGTGTTCTTCCAGCAGTGCTCAAATAGTGTTCATGTGCACATCCCTTGCTGACTGTGGCTTTCCAGCTCCATATAAAAATATGGACACCTTCACTACCTCTGTGAAATGCATTCATATACCTAGCCACGGTAGTCTCTCTACCACGAGCTTCCAGTTATGCTGCACGGCATTGTCCAACATTCTTGCCTCTCGCGATCTGAATGCTATAGAAGCAACTTTGGTCGCATGTTCTAAACATTTCAAAGCACTACAGGTGACAGTCGACAAATCAAAATCAACTACAGATATCTTATAGATAAGATTACTATCTTCAAACTCACACGTAACAGACATCAGATGATCTTTCTCTCTGCTGTCAAGCTTTTAGATCTACCGCTGATGGCGCTCCATATAAACATTGTTGGCACCAATTATTGAATGAAGCATGTATTTCATAACTTTAAGGAGTTCTAGAGAAACAATCACTTATTAAAATATAAAGCACTTATGAGGTTTGCAATCCGCTCCAGAAGAGACATCCACAGAACGTTGTGCTTATTAAGCAGAAATTAGCTTGTATACCACCATCACTTTATCCCGGAGGTGGTAAACGAGCGAATTTGGTAACGGTTGAAGAAGTGGCTACTTCAGACTTGGTAACAGCTTACTTATCATATACCACCGTCCAGAGTTCACTAAGTCAATTGTACTCTAAGCAGAGTCAGAGGATGCAACGGCCGTATTATACACATAGGTCCACTAATGCTATCGTACCTAAAGTACTATTTGGCAAAGCGTAGAAGCGTATCGGAAAATATACAAATGTAAAAACGGAGTTTGTTATCGCGAGCCTTCGCACATACATGGTGGGTATGAACACTGTTTAGATGAAATAAAACATCTTCTGGACAGTAACATGTCACATATCGGCAGATAAGAGATATCATATATAAAGTAATTAAGTATTGTGTCAAGGACAAAGAAGAGAGAATCAAAATCTCCGTGTGTCAAACGACAAAACGGCTGGTTACAATAGGGCATAGCTTACATATGCCCTATTTGTGTTTTGTAACCTACACTACGGCAGATTACTAAAATTTTCCTCTTCTTATAAATAAGATAACAATGGAATGCGGTGCTTCTCACTGAAGGTTAGTAAACTTCAACCTCTCTCATTCTCATGAAGTAATACAGTATTGTCTCACTTTTAAAGTTTAAGACACCGGAGACCTTTCTGACAGCTCGACAGTATTTTCCTTCAATTTTACAAAATGCTCACCTGTACACTTTTAAAATAAGTACACGATTACGTACGTCTTATTGTGCACCAACAATTTAAAAGTAAAATTCGGAATGACGAGTATTTTATTTTCTTCAATACATATAAAACATATGGTTTCAACATCGTTGAGCTGTTTCTGAGAAAAGTATATATAAGGAATAGCTTTTCATTTAAAAGTACTAGTGGTTCGATGTAGAGGATATTTTTGAAGTCCTTACTTAAAGGATGCTGAATTTATATAAAAGGTTGGCTTTTAAGAAACATTTCGTTTTTGGGAAAACACAGATACATAGACACCAAACCACGCCCAGAAACACACATATACACAGAAAGAGAGAGAGGGGGGGAAGTAATGAAGGTTTTTTTAAGAAGGCATTTTTGGATTTAGGAAACAGTAAGCCAAGTACTTTAGGGGAAATATTAATATAAATTTTATGTGGAATGCCAGTTGTTTTATAAGCAAGTAGTAGTAAAACTCTACATTATAGCTACAGGTTAATTTGGAATTAGTGTTGCTACTTGCAAATATATTCAGAAATAAACATCCAGATTAAACATTGCATCAGTTTTGTGTGGCCAAGTTTAACCATGCAAGTAAAAACCGCCATCTTGGTAAGTATACATTCGTTGAAAGGAGTATGTTATTAATAGAGTGTTAGACGTTTTTCTCAAGTTATTGAAGTAATAATGTCTAGACTGGAAGATCCTATCGAAGAGTGAAAGCTTCTAATATAGGTTCGAGAAGGTGTGCAGTCTTCTTGATTATAGGCTTCCTCTTACACTGTTTCCAAAGAAATATCAGCGTTCTTTAACCAGGAGTCTCCTTTTGGTGAAAGAGCTCCGCAGATCTGACTGAGTTTCTAAGGCGTGGAGAAATATTACAGATCACTGTAATCATACACTCATAGTGGACAGGTGTACTTATTTAATAATATATGTGGACGGTAGCACAAATGAAGGAAAGCCCGGAGTAACAGTACAATATAATAAATCTATACACTTTTCCTAACTTATTTTACAAAGTGTAATCAGACAATTAGCTTAAAAATAACATTTTGAAATTTTTCAGTGACCTCATTCGGAAATATACATTTTTCATCACATAATCCTCATTCCTAAAGACTACAAATAAACGTTTATGAAATAAAGCCATAACATAATAAGAACTTCAGATTGATACAATTTTTTAAAGAAAAACAACTCTAAATATATTGTAAATTTATATATATATATATGTGTGTGTGTGTGTGTGTGTGTGTGTGTGTGTGTGTGTGTGTGTGTGTGTGTGTGTGTGTGTGTGTGTGTGTGTGTGTGTGTGTGATTTATACTTGATAAAATAGGTCCTGTAAATGTCTCGAAAAAGATTCTTAATGGGAGAGCATTAACTACAACAATTATGACCATGTATAGACATTGTTTAGGGATACATGTTAAATATGATTATAAAAATCGACTACCTTGATACCGTCCTCATTCAGCCAAAGTTCTTTGCAGAGCTAATGCTCCAAGATAATTATTTAAGGGAAGTGTTTGAATCTTGACGTAGTCTGTACACCTTTGAGTCGTCTCTGGGATTTAGTATTTTTATCCCGAGGAACATTTAGCAACAAACGCATCTACATGCAGAAAACACAGTATAATCTCTTTCCGAAGCTTTTATATACCTTCATCAACAAGTTTTTTGAGCCTACTATGCAAATGAGATCTCATTTGATGCTGTGCACATTTTGATGATCAAGGTAAACTGCAATACGGAGTAACAAATGAGTTGAACATTGTAGGATGTAGCGGGAAGTCCAGTACCTTTATTCGAGGGCTGTTCAATAAAGAATGATCATAATTTTTTACGGTCATAATTTTTAGCACTAAAATTTAATATTATTATATTCTGTTAGCTTAATGTGAAACAAACACGGCGTAGTAGTTTCATTGTTCGTGCTCCTGTTTCCTGCCTGTGAGAACCTGGCAATTTCAGACATGTTCAGTATCGCCTACAGCTGCAATGGAGGTAACATGCAGTTAAAGTTGATGTTAGAGGAAGATCCGGAGTTTCTTCCAAACGTAATCACTGCTGACTAAACTTGGCTACATCATTTTGATCCTGAGAGCAAACAGCAAAGTTCAGTGTGGAAATCTCCTTCATCACCAACCCCCAAAAAGAAACAGTGGTTACTTCTGCTGGGAAAGTGATGATCATCTTATTCTTTGATATTCATGGAATGGTTTATCAGCATGTTGTACC
Source organism: Mantis religiosa (assembly GCA_030765055.1). Taxonomy (NCBI): domain Eukaryota; kingdom Metazoa; phylum Arthropoda; class Insecta; order Mantodea; family Mantidae; genus Mantis; species Mantis religiosa. The sequence continues at coordinate 160,169,923 of CM060950.1, forward strand.
TGCACACACATCAGCAACTGGACAATACTACAGGGATGTCCTGAAAACTTTGCAAGTACATATCAGGCGCAAAAGACCACATTTCCGTAAAAGACGTTGGATGTTGCACTACGACAATGCGCGATAATACCAATGTTGTTGCTGAATATATTGCAAAAATCAACGTAAAGTGCATCCCTCACCCTCTCTATAGTCCGGATTTAGCCCCATGTGACTTTTTTCTATTCCCTAACTTGAAGAAACGCCTTCGTGGGAGGCATTATCCATCATCAGAAACAGTGGTGCAGGCTGCGGAGGCGATTTTGAAGGATCTCTCAAAAATGGTTTCCAGCATGACTTTGAAGACTGGGAGAAACGCTGGGACAATTGCACTGCATTCTAGGGTGACTATGATGAGGATTAGTAAAGATACGTTCTCAAAAAAATGTGATCATTCTTTATTGAACAGCCCTCGTACCTTTGTAGATCATAACTAAAATAGAACCTAAACTGTAGGCAAATGGTTTTTATTTTATACTATATTGTAAGCTATTTGTTTTTATTCTTAAGAAAATATTGTTTACCTTTCCACTTTTTTAGTTAATTTATTACAATGTGTGTAAAACGTCGAGAAGTGGTGGGAATGGTGGGTAGCAAGACATCAGAACTCTGAGGTAGTTCTCATGCTTATCACACTCACAGCAACTGAAACATGGATCTCCATTTCTTTTATTTTTCTTGTGGTCTGGTCAATGTCATTACACATATTTGCTTCAGATTTGGGGAAATATCATGATATTTAGCACTAGCTCTTAACATATTACACTTGTTCACTCTAGACTTCTTGAATCCTTTTGTGTAAAATTATTTTCCAATAGATATATTTATGTAAGTGCTTAGTCTGTATTCTCACAGGCTTCTAAACTCAACAACAAAGTCTCTTGGCAAACAGCTGTCTATTTTAGCGAGAGCTGAATATTACTCTTTACCCCGGACTTCAGTAATTAACAAAGCAATTATTCACTGTATTTATCGCGCCTTATTAGTACATTCTAGGAACGCTCCTAATTGTAAAATATACAACAAAATTTTAAATAGGGTATTCCTCCGGAATTTCCTAGTTATTACGTATAACATCTTGTAAAACACCTGTCTGGTCGGTCCTATGTGATGCAGCACCTGAACAACCCCTGCCAGCGCCATTAAAGCTCTGATCGAAGAATAGGGAAATTACTTATATTCTTAGTACTCATAAAATGCCAATACGCCGATGAATAAGATTTTCTTCCTCAGTTTGAGGCGCATTTCTATTATATAATGCATCACCAGTTTCCTATACTATTAGCGACTCCTTATTACGCTTTTTGTTAAAGGTAAATACTTAAAGCAGAAAATGCAAATATATCCTTAACTGTATTAAGACCTGGATTCCTTGGATTAACGGCTGTTACTTGAGCTTTATTAAAGTTGCTCATTTGCCGTCTTAAGAGCACTAAGTACAGAATTTGCTAATGCATACCCACACATCCCAATCAATTAATACATTAAAATTTATTCATTCTATCATAACAGAACATTCATTTTTAGGATCCTCTGTGTGTATACAGCTTCAAAAAAAGTAATTGTGAAGAAAGTGATAATTGAATTATATCCTATTCCACGCAGTGGGAATATGACCATCGTCAACTTTTAATTATTCCTCGAATATAGATATTTAAATTCAAAGAAAAAGTACTTTGTGTCATTAAAGAATTTCGTGGTAAAAACAAGAATCATATAGCATTTAAAGTCTTTTAAACAGTAATAATCTGTTACGTAATTAAAAGCTTAAACACACGTCTATAGTTTACACCCAGAAAATTGCCTTTAGATCTGCTCTTCCATTTTCAAGCGATGCACACTGAAGATGCTAAATATACTGAACAAACCTTGCGTCATAATAAGCCTTTCTATACAACAGATATATGAGAAAACAAGGAAGTGAAATTTTATTTTTTCTATCAATATTCCGCTAATGGTTAATGTTGTTGACGCAACTTGCACATTTAAATGATCTCTATCTCCTAAAGTAAGCATACATCTCAGTGAACATCTAAGACATATAACATTCTTTGACAATCAAAACAACCTCACATGAAAATTCCAGGTGTATCCTATTGGTCACGATAATTTCTAAAACGTGTATTTTAAGAAAACTCGTTGAGGAAAATGCAGCAGAAATGAGAAACTATCCGAACCACGACCATAAAAGGGTTCTTTGTGACAGGTGTATTCCATAAAATTTTCGGCTGTTACTATAATTGCCTGTCATAGCTGTAAAATGTTGTAGTTCTCTAATAAGAGCACTATATCTCTCTAATTTGTTTCTTGTTTAAACCATTTTTATTTCTGTGTTTGTTTACTGTTTTGTTTTCTGTGTTTTAACATATATATACCCTATACACACAAACACCCATGAACAAAGCGAAACTCGAACCCACGACTCTCTACGAGGTGGAAAGCTGCATATGTACACTCTAACGATCATGGCTACTAGGGCCGGCCTGTATTCGGACCTCCAAAATAGTATTTTCTGTGATGGCTCTTAAACCAGAATTTTGCTCTTGTGTAATGTGTATTCCTTGCCATCCAGCGAGTGTTTGGGACTGAAAGTCATACTTTCGGAATAATGCTATTTCCATCACAGATAAAAACTGAGACATGTTATTTCCTTCAAAGAAAACTATACTTATATATTAGCCTGAACAGTTAAGAAATGTGGATTAACAACTGCAAGTCTAAGTGTTTATAAGTTAAATTACATTGATGAATTAAAATGTTATCTCAGAAGCAGGAAACTTAATTGTATTTCTTCGCTCCCCTATCTAAATACATTGAGAAAGAAATTAAGTGGAATCACATTTACCTGTACAGTTGTTGGGTAATAAAGTAAGAAAAGTTCAGAAGTTATAAGTAACTTTAAAATGTGATTTTCGGTTTCAGCGTAACTTAAACTTATCCAATACTGAGTGGCGGCGGTAACCTGCACGCACATTTCAGGTACACCAACAAAATGACACTTAATATGAACACGTGTAATTTTATGCACAAACTTTTGGAAAAGTAAACTGAATACGCAATCAGGTAATAAAATAGATGCAATTAGCACACAGATCTCAGCACATACAAACAGCAACAAAGGCTGGTATCACTTTGAATACACACATTAAAAAAAACAAAGGTTGTTATCCAAATAAAGATGAAGTAAATTGAACTATAGTATGTGGTACTCTGCCCTCTTAATGCCTTCTATTCTGGATATACGACTCTCATTAAAATCTTCTATATTTCTCTCTATAGTTTCCCTGGTCATTGGAATGTCCTTGTCTCTAATTCTCTCTGTCTTGAATATCCCCTGTAGCCTCACATGTGTGTCTATTTAAAATTCAAGCAACCAAACTTCGACAATAACAATATTGGGATGGATAGGGAAGAGGGTACTATTAAAAGTAATGTGGAAAAGCTCACAAGCATTTTTGTACACTGCAAGCTGACCAAATGAAAGTTGGAAAGATGGCATTATCACTACATACATGTGTATCCAACAAATAATCACAAAAATTAACACGCTTTTCATCAGCCCTCAAAGCCATGGAAATCCACAAATGGTAAACCAAGTATAAGCTTCAACAATAAGACAATAACGGAATCATGTTTGCCATATTTCTTTATCAGCCTCTATTTTACAATCCATTATAGGCAAGATTAACTAAGGTCGAATGTGCATACATCATTGGCTCCACTCCACACAATACATATTTATTGCAGCATGGATGGCACACTCAAAATCGACAATTACAAAATTTGGAGTCTGAAGGATGATTAGGTTAAGACATTTATTAGCAATCGACTGTAATATTTGAACGTAAGTTTCTAAGCTTTCACTAGGGAACAGACAATAAGAAAGCTGTAAGTAATTTCTATTTTGCACTGCATGGATAGTAATAAGTTCGTCTTAGTTTCCTGGCAAAGGTAATGGTTGCAACTTATGCCAAATATTGTATGACGTCTTACGTATGTAGATAAAGTATTGGAAAGTAGACATTTTGGAGGATTTTAATAAAGCTGCTGAAATACGTACAAAATGCTAACAGTAATGTGCAAAGCAAGATGAAACATACAACTGATTGCTCATCTCTAAGTAAGGTTTGATATAGTAATAATAATAATAATAATAATAATAATAATAATAATAATAATAATAATAATAATAATAATAATAATAATAATAATAATAATAATAATAATAATAATAATAATAATAATAATAATAATAATAATAATAATAATAATAATAATAATAATAATAATAATAATAATAATAATAATAATAATAATAATAATAATAATAATAATAATAATAATAATAATAATAATAATAATAATAATAATAATAATAATAATAATAATAATAATAATAATAATAATAATAATAATAATAATAATAATAATAATAATAATAATAATAATAATAATAATAATAATAATAATAATAATAATAATAATAATAATAATAATAATAATAATAATAATAATAATAATAATAATAATAATAATAATAATAATAATAATAATAATAATAATAATAATAATAATAATAATAATAATAATAATAATAATAATAATAATAATAATAATAATAATAATAATAATAATAATAATAATAATAATAATAATAATAATAATAATAATAATAATAATAATAATAATAATAATAATAATAATAATAATAATAATAATAATAATAATAAATAATAATAATAATAATAATAATAATAATAATAATAATAATAATAATAATAATAATAATGATAATCATGATAATGATAATCATGATACTGATAATCATGATAATGATGATGATAATGATGATGATGATTATGATAATGATGATAATGATGATGATAATGATGATAATGATGATGATAATGATGATAATAATGATGATAATGATGATAATAATGATGATAATGATGATAATGATGATGATAATGATGATGATAATGATGAGGATAATGATGATAATGATGATGATAATGATGATAATGATGATGATAATGATGATGATAATGATGATGATGATTATGATGATGGTGATAATGATGATGATGATAATGATGATGATAATGATGATAATGATGATGATAATGATTTTTTTTTTGCTTTATTGATATCAACAGCATGCTCCATTACATAGTAATACTACATGCTTTATAGTTACACGTCCTATTTTGAATTAGTAATTGTAAACATTACAACAATTTTACATTGGGTTATTCTGTGTTTTAGACACTATGTACATTAAATTGAGTCTATTCTTCTAGCTGATTTTTGTGAGTTCACAATTTGTAATTATTTCAATTTAAATACTTGTCATATTTTTAGAAGTAGTGCTTTATGTTTTAGTTAATTGTAAGATTATGATGAAACCGGAGTAAGTTGATTGTATAGAGTTCACAATTTGTCGTTGTTACACTCCAAATCCTTCAGTCCATGTCCGTGATTTTTATAGAAGTTGCAAATTTTACAAACGACTTCAGGTGATTATTCGCAATCTTCTCGTTGGTGGTAGGCCATTTCCCTCCATTGCTTGTTACACTTTTTGCCAATTCTAGTCTTTTTTCATCAAGTCTTCTGCAATTAAATATTATATGGTTAACGGTCTGTTCTTCTTTTCCGCAGGGACAGAGTGGGTTGTTTATTATTCTAAATCGGTATAGGTATGCGTTTAATTTTCCATGGCCAGTTAACATTGTAGTGAGTTCTGGGGATATTGGAATCTTTTGACGCAATCTGTTTTTCACTAACGGGAAGAATGCTTTAGTCACTGTACCTTTCGTTGTGTTCGTCCAGACTTGTTGCCACCTGTTGAGTCCATATTCCTTCGCTCTGGTTACAATTACGTCTTTTGGTATTTTGTCGTACACTATTTCACTATCTTCGATAGCAGCGCGTTTTGCAAGCTTATCTGCTAGTTCATTCCCTTCTATTCCGCAGTGGCCTTTAACCCAGCCAAAGTGGATGATCCAATTTAAATGGTTTAGTGCAAGAAGTTTGTCTTTGATAGATTCTATTAGTCGATTCCTTTCCAGTTGTTTCTCAGTAGATCTATAGTAATTCTGCTGTCAGTGTATATTGCAACGGTTCCGTTTCTATCTATTGAACTGGCATAATATAGTTCTTCTAATTTCTCTAGTACTTTTAAAATAGCAAGTTGTTCGGCTTGATTGTTGGTGCAGTGGCCATGCAATTTGAATTTTAACTGGTGTGTCATAATTCCGTTTTCAAATATAATTCCTGCTGCGCCAACTTTCTCCCCCATTTTACTTCCATCTGTGTACGCTTCCATTCTATATATGCTATCTTTGTTCACCTCCTGAATCGTTGCCACTTCGGCAGGATGTCGCCAGTGTTTTACTTCTAATGGTTTGTCGAAGTCTGCTATGTGACTTTTTGTTGCCAGATATATTTGGAGTTTTTCCTCTATAGTTATTTCTATAGGACATACTCCAGCTAGTACGCACGATGCATCATACGAGAGAGTTCTATATGCTTTCGTCATTTTTATGTTGATTAATCTTTGAATTCTTCTATATTTTGCAATATTTTTATTCTTCCGTATCGCATCTATCCATATAGGAGCTCCGTATGTCAAGACAGGGACTATAGCACCTTCATAGATTGTCTTAAGTGCTTTGTGACCTAGCCCCCATTGTAGCTTTGCTGTTCTTGCTAGCATATGAACCAACGAGATTGTTTTGTCTGCAGTATATTTAATGTGCGCGTTGAAGTTAAATTTGCTATCTAAATATATTCCGAGGTATTTTATTTCTTCGGTTTGGTTAAGTTTATGATGATTCAAAAATATGTTGACATCCCTATCTACATTTCTTCTTCTTGTGATAAATAGAACCTTGGATTTCTTTTGGTTAAATTGAATTTTGTTATCATCAGCCCATTTTTGGATTTTTCTAAGATCGTGATTTGCAACGCTCTCTGCTTCTGATTTGTATGCTCCTCTTGTCATTACTACCAGGTCGTCTGCGAAGGCGATCACTCTTGTTCGGTGATCATATTCTAAATTCAGCATCGAATTATACATTATGTTCCAGAAGCCTGGACCACAGCATGATCCTTGTGGGCCGCCTTTCTGTACTTCTCTTTCTGCTGTATAGTTGTTCACTGAAAATACTGCTCTTCTGTTGCTAAAGTAATTCACTGCTAAATTATATAAATTCTTAGGGCATCTAAGCTGTCTTAGATTCTTGAGTATGCTAGGCCACCAAGCTGCATCAAAGGCACCTTTGACATCAAGACTAGTGACTACTATGCATTGTTTTGACTTCAAGCATTTATCGATGAAAGATTTAACTTCCATTGCAGCGTCAACTGCTCCCCTTTGGGGGGTAAATCCAAACTGGTTGTTGTGTAACAAATTATTGCTGTACATATGGTGTAGTATTCTGTCAATCATCAGTTTTTCTAGTTGTTTACCTCCGATATTTAATAGGCTTATTGGTCTGTATTTTGATGCGTCTTGGCAGTCTTCTTTTCCGGGCTTAAATATTGGAATGACAATAGACTGCTTCCAATCTTTTGGAAAGCATAATGATGATAATGATGGTGATAATAATGATGATGATAACAATAATGATGATGATGATGATAATAATAATAATAATAATAATAATAATAATAATAATAATAATAATAATAATAATAATAATAATAATAATAATAATAATAATAATAATAATAATAATAATAATAATAATAATAATAATAATAATAATAATAATAATAATAATAATAATAATAATAATAATAATAATAATAATAATAATAATAATAATAATAATAATAATAATAATAATAATAATAATAATAATAATAATAATAATAATAATAATAATAATAATGATAATAATAATGATAATGATAATAATAATGATAATGATAATAATAATGATAATGATAATAATAATGATAATAATAATAATAATAATAATAATAATAATAATAATAATAATAATAATAATAATAATAATAATAATAATAATAATAATAATAATAATAATAATAATAATAATAATAATAATAATAATAATAATAATAATAATAATAATAATAATAATAATAATAATAATAATAATAATAATAATAATAATAATAATAATAATAATAATAATAATAATAATAATAATAATAATAATAATAATAATAATAATAATAATAATAATAATAATAATAATAATAATAATAATAATAATAATAATAATAATAATAATAATAATAATAATAATAATAATAATAATAATAATAATAATAATAGATGGTAGAAGTAAATTCATACACTAGAAGACTAATAATTAACTGCAGATTGAAAATAGGTTGGACGATATGCAATGTAGAAGACTATTTGAGAGTCAATCGCTGCTTCAAATGTAGTAAATACAACCACAAGCACACAGACTGTAAGGGAGAAGAAACTTGCCCCCTATGTGCAGGCGCCCACAGCTTAAAAGAATGTAAGGCAACACAAAAAGAATACAGATGCATAAACTGCACAACATATAACAAATACAACCCTAGGAACACAATTTGCGTAAATCATACTTCGTTAGACAGGAACTGCCCAAGCCTACAAGCAGCAATTAAGAAGCAAATCCAAAATACAGACTATTAACATGGAAACACAATCTAACACCAATAAGTTAATAGGGTTTAAGAACACAAACTTTAGAGAACAGATCAGCTGTCTACAGATAAACTTGCAACATTCAATAGCAGCAACTGACAATCTCATGAACCTAATAGAAAGAGATGGCATTGACATAATATTCATACAAGAGCCGAGAATAATAAACAACAGGACATTGGGTATCACAAAGAGATACAAAATATATGCCGCAAACGAGGGAAGATGTAGAGTAGCAACGGTGGTAACAAATACACATATGGACGTCATACTCATAACAGAATTAACAGACAAAGATACAGTAGTCGTAGAAATTATCTACAGAAATACAAAATTCTATTCGGCAAACATGTACCTGGACAGTCAAGGTAAACTAGAAAACGACCTGAGAAAAATCAACAAAATATTACAATACACCTCTGGAAATGGTCTACTTATTACAATGGATAGCAACTCCAGATCCGCTACATGGCATGATACAATCACCAATGAAAGGGGAAAGGAAATGGAAGAATTTTTAATAACAAAACAATTGTACATACATAATGAAGACAGTGAATTAACCACCTTACAAAGTAGTCGAGGGAAAAGTAATGTGGACCTGACTATAAGCAATAACAATCTCCTTAGACAAATAAAGAATTGGAAGATAAGTGAAGAAGAGAGTTGCTCCGATCATAGATTATTGCAGTTCTTAATAGGGCAAAATGAGTGGAACAAAGAAAAACTAAACAGTCAATACACAGGCATAAAATATATAACTAAGGAAGAAGACCGCAAAAAGTATCAAGAAACACTACTGTATGAGATAGCAAAACAGTTCTGCGGAACAGAAAAAGAAATTAACATTGAAGATATAGACAACCAACTATCCAGACAAATACAAAATTCAGTGAACATAGAGGAGGTAATAAATAAATACAGTGCAGCCCAAACGATAGCATGCATGAAGGCCTTCAAAGTTAGCAATACATTCACTAAAACAGCCAACCTAAAACATAAAACAGTTCCATGGTGGAATGACGACCTTACAATTATGAGGAAGAGGGTGAATGCTTTCAGAAGAAAATATCAGAGAACACAAAACAACAATGATCTCCGAGAACAGCGGCAAAAACTCTACTTCGAAGAGAAAAGTAAATACCAAACAAAACTAAAAAACTCAAAGATCCTATCGTGGAAAGAATACTGCAACAACACCACCTCAAATCCCTGGAATATAGTGTACAAGACTGCCTCAGGAAAAACAAAAGACAGCCAAATGATAACAACTCTCATAAACAAGGAAGGAAAGTATACAAGAGACTTAAAAGAAACATTGGAATATACACTCGACTATATCATCCCAAAAGACAATGAACTGGAAGATACAGAACACCACAAACAAATAAAGCAAGAAATAGAAGAACCGGTGAATACAGCAGACGATAGAAAATTTACAGAAGAAGAAATTAAATCAGCTATCAAAAATATAGATCATAAGAAAACTCCGGGAGAAGATGGAATAACCAGCAAAGTACTGATGTGGACAATCGACTGCCTCCCTCAAACAGTAACATCTATATACAATGGATGTTTGGAAAATGGATATTTCCCAAAGAAATGGAAAAAGGCCAGAATAATACCAATCACCAAACCAGGAAAAGAGAAGCTCTTAGATCCATCCAAGTTCAGACCTATAAGCCTATTAAACGTAGGAGGGAAAGTCCTAGAGAAGCTACTTATAAGTAGAGTCAACCACCACCTCTATAAGAACAAATTACTAAGTGAAAATCAATATGGCTTCAGGCCCCAAAAAAGCACCACTGATGCAGCAATAGCAGTTAAAGAATTTATAAATAAAGCGTTTAGCAATGGAAAAATTACAGCGATTGTTAGCCTGGACGTAAAAGGAGCCTTTGATTCAGCGTGGTGGCCAAGCATCCTAAAGGCCCTAAAAGATTTCAAGTGCCCTAGAAACCTGTACAACCTCTCCAAGAGCTATTTTAAAGAAAGAGTGGCCTTCATCAATTCTAACAACATCCAAGTTGAAACAACAGTCAACAAAGGTTGCCCTCAAGGGTCCTGCAGTGGACCGGGGTACTGGAATATACAGTACAACAGTTTACTAAACCTGGAGTATGAAAAGAATACAAAAGTCATAGCATTTGCAGACGACCTATTAATTGCAGTCAGAGCAGAAACAGAAGCAGAAGTAGAGAACTTCATGAACATTAATATTAGAAAAGTCACACTGTGGTCGATTGAAAACAAAACTCACTTCAATGAAAACAAGTCAAAAGTAATATTAATATCAAGAAGACGGAAAAAGAGAAAGACAATAGATATCTACATGAATGGGAAACAACTGGAGCAAGTAGAAAAGATGGATTACTTAGGCATAACCATAGACAGCCGATTCACTTTCAACGACCACATAAACAAAGTGAGTGAAAAATGCATCAAATTAATCAATGCACTTTCTAAATCGGCAAGGATAGTATGGGGCTTAAAACATCAGGCTCTAGAAATAATATATAAAGGAGCAATACTGCCAATTCTACTATACGCTGCACCAGTCTGGATAGAATCATTAGAAAAGAAACACAACCAAATGAAATATGTTAGAGTTCAAAGATTAATGCTCACAAGGATGGCAAAAGCATAAAGGACAATTTCCCATGAAGCACTCTGCATAATCACGGGAACAATACCCATAGACTTAAAGGCAAGAGAGGTGGCTGAACTATATAACGTAAAAACAGGAAAAACCAACACTGAATACCAAATAGACCGCCCGGAAAACCCCAAGAATTGGCTCCACCCAGCTGACTTTCAAGGCACAAAAGAACCAAAAATAGGAAACAATGAAAATACAGTGTGGCAAATATATACAGATGGAAGCAAAAGTGACGTAGGAGTGGGAGCAGGAGCAGCCATATACAGACAAAACCAACTGATAAACCAAAAAAAAAAATACAAACTCAATGAAAGATGCTCAAATAATCAGGCAGAGCAACTGGCAATTGCAAAAGCGCTGGAATTATTAGAAACGACGGACACTGAAGACACAGATAACAAAACAGTAACCATACACACAGACAGCAGAATAACAATTGACTCCATAGACGACTGCAATAATCACAATAACCTAACAGAGAAAATACGAAGAACTACAGCAATACTAAGAGCAAAAGATTGGAAAATACAATTCAAATGGGTAAAGGCTCATATTGGAATAGAGGGTAATGAAGTGGCTGACAGACTGGCAAAGAATGCAGCAAAAACTAAGGAAATATACTACAACAAATTACCGATCACCGCAATAAAACAAATTCTTCGGAAATCAACAAAAAACAAATGGCAGCAGAAATGGGAACAGAGTACAAAATGCACAACCACAAAGGAATTCTTCCCAACAGTGGAAAGCAGACTCACAAACAGGTTCTACCTAACACCAAACATGACAACAATACTTACAGGACACGGAAATATCAACACTTATCTCAACAGACTCAAGATCGTTAGCAGCCCTGAGTGTTCATGCAGGAGAGGAGCCCAAACGGTGGATCACATAATATTCGAGTGCAGTGTGGTGAATAGTGCAAGAGAAACTCTAAAACATAGTGTTCTTAGAACTGATAACTGGCCAACACACAAGTCAATACTAATTAAAAGACATTTAAAATCATTTACAAAATTTGTAAACTCTATAGACTTTCAAGTACTAAAAGGCATTAATGTGTAATACAAGCAAAAAAAAAAAAAAAAAAAAAAAAAAAAAACTAAATGGTTCACATCAAAACTGGAAAAATGTATACAAAAATCACAAAAAGAGTGAAAAGCATGTAGTACTACTTATGTAGTGGAGCATGTAGAGATCAGAAATAAATAAATAAAAAAAAAAAATAATAATAATAATAATAATAATAATAATAATAATAATAATAATAATAATAATAATAATAATAATAATAATAATCATAATAATAATAATAATAATCATAATAATAATAATAATAATATAATAATAATAATAATAATAATAATAATAATAATAATAATAATAATAATAATAATAATAATAATAATAATAATAATAATAATAATAATAATAATAATAATAATAATAATAATAATAATAATAATAATAATAATGATAATAATAATAATGATAATAATAATAATGATAATAATAATAATGATAATAATAATAATAATGATAATAATAATAATAATGATAATAATAATGATAATGATGATAACAATGATAATGATGATAACAATGATAATGATGATAATAATGATAATGATGATAATAATGATAATGATGATAATAATGATAATGATGATAATAATGATAATGATGATAATAATGATAATGATAATAATAATAATGATAATGATAATAATAATGATAATGATAATGATAATAATAATGATAATAATAATAATAATGATAATAATAATAATAATAATAATAATAATAATAATAATAATAATAATAATAATAATAATAATAATAATAATAATAATAATAATAATAATAATAATAATAATAATAATAATAATAATAATAATAATAATAATAATAATAATAATAATAATAATAATAATAATAATAATAATAATAATAATAATAATAATAATAATAATAATAATAATAATAATAATAATAATAATAATAATAATAATAATAATAATAATAATAATAATAATAATAATAATAATAATAATAATAATAATAATAATAATAATAATAATAATAATAATAATAATAATAATAATAATAATAATAATAATAATAATAATAATAATAATAATAATAATAATAATAATAATAATAATAATAATAATAATAATAATAATAATAATAATAATAATAATAATAATAATAATAATAATAATAATAATAATAATAATAATAATAATAATAATAATAATAATAATAATAATAATAATAATAATAATAATAATAATAATAATTGTAATAATAATAAATCATGTTGAACATAAATATATTGAAACCATAGCTTTCAAGTTACTTTTGACGTCTTCCACATATATCTAATACACATACCGCCCTGTAAGTAACATTTGCCATATTTTTCATTAATTTTTGAAATTAGGTTTTCATAATCGTGTTTAACCTTGACCAGGAAATCTCACCATTTCGAATATTTACCGACGCACATATAACATTTTGTTTAACCCACCGCTTAACTATTTCAGCATATTTGTAAAATAGTGAGATTCCTTATAACTTTGGTTCATTTCCACGCTCACCGATGACAGTTTTCAATTTGATTTTGAGCAGATTTACGCACTCACTACTGCTTTGATTCAAACTGTCAGTAAACCTAGATACATTCCAACACACTTTTGAATTACTTTTACTTCCGAGTAAACAGAACAACGCCGTATTTGCATATATTTTTTTAATTTAATTTTACATCCTCAAACGTTAACTCATTTCGGACAATGAATGAAAGGGTACAAAGTATGCTCCAATGAGTCCGGAGTTCATGGAGCTTAGTGTTACCTGACATTCGTCTATCAGGATAAAGGAAATCCTCGGAAAAACCTTATCCAGCTAACTCACCCTAATCGAGATTTGAACTTGGGACCTCTTGAACGTGAGGCAGACACGCTATCATCTACGCTACCGAGACGGGCATATATTTGCATATGGAGGGGAATACAATTTTTGCCTATTTCGCAGATGCATAATTCGGTTCTCTTTATTTTCTTATGTAACACCTTGAGGTACGTGCAGTTTTCATACCGCAGGAAGGAGAGGAAAAATATAGTGTATGTAGTCTACAACCCTTACAAGGGGAATAAAGCTGTAAAAATATAATACCTGTTTGCAGTGATCAGTTTACTGCAGTTCATAACTACACCGCCAGAAGCATTGGTTAGCGCCAGTGTATCTACAGAACATGAACTTTGGAAGCGATCAGAAGGCTTTTTCCAATAGCTTTTATTCCTATAAGGAGAAAGTTGTGTATTAGAGGTCTGTAATATGTTTACAAAGACGTTAGGTTATTAGTGAAATTATTTCATTATATTGTGTCGTTCTACTTTCAAGTAGATAGCAACATGATAAACTGCTTAAAGAGAATCTGCTATCAATTCCAGAAGTCTTTGTCCTCTCCACTTCCTTTACGAGGATTTCTTTCAAAAGAATAAGTAGTTCTGTATCTGACATCATTCCAGATACTTTCATGGAGCGCTGACAGCGGGAATGCTGCCTACATATAGGCCATTCTCTTTCAGTGTCACGTTTTCCAGCATTTTTATATAGTCATGCACAGATGTTCCTCCACTTATTCTGGAAACCGTATTTATTTGTTATTTCACGGATCACAGTATTTGTACAAGTACATGCACAACAAAAGTCTGTTTTTCCACAAGTATGAACTAGTTTTATCATTTAATAATTCTCAAAGCTGTTATCAATTTATGAAATTGGATGCAATTGGGCTATTAATTAGCAATATTTGTCCTAAAATACTTCAAATACTACGTCTTTAGAACTTTTTACCTCAAATGCCAGCCTGTCTTTGACATTTCGTCCTGCAGAGGATCAAAGTTTCGTGATACAACTCGGCCATACGCGCGTGTGTACACGGGGAGACCCAATAGAAACCTGATTGTTGTCATAAAAACTTTATTGATGAACCTTTTTACAAAATTACTTAAGTCAGCTTCAAAGCACTCTCCATTACATGCGATGCACTTGTCGAGTCTCTTTTCCCACTGTTGGAAGCATGTTTGCAACTCTTCAAGTTTGATATTCTTCAGTGCCCTTTGCGAAGCTGTTTTTACCACCTCCACGTCGTCATAACGCTCCCCCTTTAGCGTTTTTTTCATTCGTGGAAATAAGGAAAAGGTCGCACAGGGCTAGGTCCGGTGAATACGGAGCGTGGGGAACAACAGACGGCCTCTGTGATGCCAAATAGTGGGTCACTCGTAAGGCCGTGTGTGCTGGAGCGTTGTGATGCAGAAACCAGTCACCTGATTGCCAAAGTTCCGGGCGTTTCCTCCTCACAAGGCCTCTCGCAGAGGCCTTAAAACATCCAAGTAAAAGTGCTGGTTAACAGTTCGGCCAGGGGGTACGAATTCCCGATGCACAATTCCACGAACATCAAAAACGACAATGATCATCGTCTTCACATTTGACCTCACTTGTCTTGCATTTTTTCGTCTGGGAGAGTTGAGAGTCGTCCACTGGCTTGACGCTTGCTTGGTTTCTGGGTCATACCCGTAACACCAACTCTCATCCCCTGTAATGACTTTGTTCAAGAAGTTTGGATCACGTGCAATCTGTCTTTTCAAGTTCTGACACATATTCATGCGGATGGTTTTGTGCTCCTGTGTGAGAAGGCGCGGAACAAATTTAGCAGCAACACATCTCATGTGCAAATCCTCCCTCAAAATCCGCTGGCACGAGCTCCGCCGAAATTTGGTCGATCGTTTGGCGACGATCCTTGTTGATCTTTTGACGGATCATTTCAATGTTCTCCTCATTTCACGATGTTGAAGGGCGTCCAGAAAGAGCTTGGTTTTCAACACATATCTCACCACGTTTAGAGCCCGCAAACCACCTGAAAACCTGTGTGCGGCTCATAGCGTCTTCCTGGAACGCTTCCTGAAGCATTTGGCGTTTCTCCGTTGCAGTTTATTTTAAGTAGGAAACAACATTTCACACACACTCTTTGTTTTTTTAAGGTTGCCATAACGACTTCGCAGAGGTAACCCGCCAACAGTCCGAGAAACACAATACCACACTTGCACGTTCAGCTCTACACGGACGCCGTCTGAGCAGCTGTTTCGTGAAGGTCTCACTAAAACTATCTAGCGTGAGAACCCTGCACTACGTCTAAGAGTGGCAGCGCCCTCCGAGTCCGGTTTCTTTTGGGTCCCTCCCCCTCGTATTGTGTAAATAGATATGAAAAAGCAAAGGAAAGAGGGAAAAGAACAATACAGTGCAGAAACATAAGCGGTGTAAAAAGGAAAAGCATAAAGAAAATGTACTTGTTATTGATAGTTTCGAAATTAGAGCCTCAATTATGCAAAGAAGTTGCTGTATTGAAATGCTGAGGAACTAGAATTTAAAGATACGTTACTACTTGCTTGAAACTCCCTCTCCCGGAATATAATGTGTGCTTCATTCTCATATTCTCCTGAAACATTTATATAATTTTATATACAGCTAATAAGCAGTAGGTACGTCTTGAACTAGTAGGATCATTGCACACATTGGCCTAGCCCGTTACAAACTATTTACATATAATTTTAAGCTATTGAAATCTTGGATATTCGAAGGGCTATCAAATTGAAAATGACTGTAACATAACATCCACAAGGAAACATGTGTCCTAGACAAATGACGCCTACGGAGGCTCTCGGATAAACTTTTGAGTATCCACCAACCCGAACACGCACTTTGATTGGTGTTTCCATTTGTAATATTTTGAGTCAGTGTGCTGTCTCCTTTTCCTTTTGTTCTAGTTAGCTGTGCAGCGAGTAACTCTATACATTAAACATCGTAAACTGATTGCAGAAAGCAGTACCACTACTAGACGTTTGTTACTATTTGTAGCTGTAGTATGAAATTGCTTACCAACACTACCCTTAGGAGAATGTCTGCTTCATTTCGTAAATTTGCAAGATACTTTTAAGTGTTGGATACGAGGTGGAGCTGACGTTCAAGTTTTGTGCTTGTGGCACCTAGAGAAGGATGTTAAATAGCAAAGCAAAGCTTGACTGCTTTATGCCGGCTGCATATCAACGTGGGGTCAGAGTCTTTTAGAAACTGTCAGAGAGACAGCTTTCGTCTCCAGTCCCTCAAGCCTATGATATTCTAATTTCCACTCTACTGCCCCAGGGTAACTAAACAAAACACACCGAGGATAGCATTCAAACTTTTATCCCAAGCAAATATGCTTCACAGTATACGTCGACAAGGCCCAGGTGAATAGTAGAAAAGCTAAAGCACAGAACCTTCAATATATCCTCAGAATTACATTATGTACTGCCTAATTCCAAATTTGAGGAAGAGGATGACGAACTACAATATCATAGTTCATTGGATAAATCCTGTCTATAAAGTTTCCATTTTTTTCATGAGTGTAATTTTGTCACGTCAGTGAAAGCGGTAATCTGTTAAACTGTATCGGTATCTCTATCTGTAAAATATCATGTATTGCGTTCACTCCATGAAAGAGACAAATAAACAGATTAAAAGCACAGCCCGTTTCACTTTTTTGCCGAATATGATGGAGTAAATAAAATGACCAAAATCAGTAACTGGTTAACTTAATAATTGCTTCTGATACGTTTTACCCTTCTCATAATTATAATGTGTGGACGACATTCACCAACTTGCTCAACGAAGCCAAAATATGTTGCAGTAAGAACTACAGAACTGTGAAATAAGTTCACTTCTAGAGATGACAGATATTTGCAATACTTGAATTATGAGAGAGCAAGTTTTCTGCTAAAGATTGCCACACATATCTGAATATGGTGTAGAAATAATATAAACTGCACTGCCTTTGAAATATTAGAAAAGGTTAACACACATGATGTTTTCGTTATTAACTACATCAAACGTTTAGACAGGCATTAAGGTACAGGAAAGAATTGTACTGGAGAACAACTTAGAGTGCAAGATCATATGTTTATTTATTAAACCAAAATAAACTTGCTTTATACTCAGTCGGTAGAGCACCTGCCTACCGTGCTAGGGGTCCTGGGTTCGATTCCCGGCGGTGGGGGTGGGGATATTTCTCCGACCAAGATAATTCCCCATCTTCCCCAGAGTCTGGAAGTATGAATGAGAGTTTGAATGTGTGCGTGATGTAATGATTAAAAACCAAAGATAAGAAGTTGACACCTTCAGTATGTTCCAAAGGAGAACGGCCGCCGATATGACCATAGTAGTTAAAGGCGGGGTATAAATGTAACAAAAAAATTGCTTTATGTGAAACTCCCTAACAGCTTTTAGTGTTTTGGTCCCACTTTACTAACATAGATTTGGCTAGGTCTTGTAAAATGCAATTTTTTTCATCTTTTCGTCTTATTCTGAAGAAAGAGAGGGAATGTATATTTAATTTCATGAAGACGATTTGCAAGTATGGCTTTAGTTTACGCATATTTAACAGAGTATGATCAATACGTTTTGAGAACAATGCATGGATATGAAAATTTCATATTATCATAAATACTGAGGATATACTGAGCACTTTAAAAGATGCGGGAACTGTGTAATGGTAAAAAATGTAATTTTTATTTAAATTTAAGTTAAATTCTCTGATATTTTCTGAAGAATATGCAGTTTTATGGTTTTATATGCAATGCTTCTTTATTTAAATAAACTTTAAATATATGGGTGCATTCCATTTAAATGCTAACATGGCAACCTTCATGTCCCTCTACAGTATCTTTGACAAAAATCAACAAAGCTCTTAGTAGTTACAAAGCTCATCGTGGTTACAACAAAGCTCTTTCTATAGACAATACTTATAAACACAAACATTCACTTCCTAATTAGGTCCTGGAAGCAATAAAGCCAATTTACAAAGAGCTATTACAACAAAAAACTTATCAAAACGTGTCTCCATTGGTCCACTCACAATTTGGAGGTAAGTTACAAATGCTGCACATGGGAACGCTTAGCAAAGACAGTGCTTGGGAATATAATATGCTGCGCATTGGTGTTACTGAGACAGCATTGTGCTTTAATGATGGTGCTCTTAGCAGACTGAAAGTACTGAGGGAAATGGGAATCAAAATAAGTACGAATACAACGTGAAAATTGACAACTGTGTTTTCAATGCTAAAAGAGCTGCAGATTCAACATCAAAGGAACCTAGGTTCAAAAGAAGGCTTCATCAGAGACAAAAGAAGGACCATGAACCTGAAATGACTGGATTCGTTTGAATATAGTGAATGAGCAGATACACTAGCTCACAGTTATTACAGGCACTTAATAGTTCACGGTTTAGAAGTTCCAGAATACATGAAACATAAAACTTTAAACGTATTGAAAAATATTGCTTTAAGAAAATTTTCCATCAATTGAGTTTGTTTAAATAAATATTTTACACTTCCGAAACAATTTCTGTACAGACTGCTAAATTGCCTCTAGTATTTGCCAGCAACGACCTTGCGTCGATTTGCTTGCCTGCCTCACGCAACTGCATTGCTGGCGGTTCTTGCATTCCGGCAACGTAGAAACGTTTGCGCTATCTTCCCATACTTGTTAATTAATATTGGCTCATATTGCCCGCTGTTGTAACTTGGGCTAATTTTGTCGGTTGCAAGAAAGTTTCGCCAGCGTGCTGCGCCACATATGGACTGACACGCTTGGTTGAGTGCCAGTGGTCATGACAATGCTGGATGTATTCCCTCTGTTAGCCAATTTTTGTGATTTGGCCAAGCATTTTATTCAAAAAATTTACACATCTACGTGTAAATCTAAGCAACAGAGCAACGCCCTGCAAGTAAGTTGACGATCGCCAGTGACTCTTCTTGACGTAAGGAGATGCAATCAAAGGAATTTCTGAAGCTAAGATTTGAATTCTAATTCTGTTCTTGATGAGCATGAGTCTCCATTTAAAAAAGTTTAGAGGTGTACCAAACATGAAGAAGGCTTCGTTCTGTGATGATTCATCAAGTTCAAGAACACATTCTCCGAGTATCCTAAAGAGGAATACAGTATTGAGAAGTTTACGTTTAATTAAATGAAAATATAAACGTAAAGGTATCTTACACAAAGAAACAAATCATTTAAAGTTTCCTCTCCAAAAGTTTTGGGTATTATTGATTTTAAGAAATACTCTTAGATTATGATAAAGCACAGATTAATGTAAATTTTCCTATTGGAATTACTTTAAGTAAACTTCAAACGTTTTCCTTTATGTCAGGCCAGTATATCATAAACTAAAAAGGTATCGCCTGACAGGTGTCATGTATTACATGTTTAATTATCTGAATTCCTGAAATTTATGAAATGATGAAAAGTCCATCGTGAGAACTATTTTAATGTGCAGAAGTAGTCAGCAAATGTATCTTGCTGTTGCACATGAAGATAAATGGACTCTAGATTGTAAGGAGTCCATCACAAGATCCTTATTTATTGAGGGAGGCAGCATTTAATGCAAGTTTCCATTTTTCAGGAATCCTCACCAAAAATCAGACTGCAAGCCCTTGATTGTGGCACATATTAATGACAAAATCTGTGCAGTTTGAACCTATTTTTAAAGTGATAAGTTTTCAATATACTTTTATTTTTACAGTGACATGTGGAGCATTCTGTGCAATAATATTTTCAAGGGCCAAATATTTTTAAATTATATTTCACCCGTCTCCAGTTCATATACAATAATACACACACATGTAAAATGTGCATCTTAACCAAGCTATAAGAGAAGCTATTATTATTTATTATTATTATTATTATTATTATTATTATTATTATTATTATTATTATTATTATTATTATTATTATTATTATTATTATTATTATTATTATTATTATTATTATTATTATTATTATTATTATTATTATTATTATTATTATTATTATTATTATTATTATTATTATTATTATTATTATTATTATTATTATTATTATTATTATTATTATTATTATTATTATTATTATTATTATTATTATTATTATTATTATTATTATTATTATTATTATTATTATTATTATTATTATTATTATTATTATTATTATTATTATTATTATTATTATTATTATTATTATTATTATTATTATTATTATTATTATTATTATTATTATTATTATTATTATTATTATTATTATTATTATTATTATTATTATTATTATTATTATTATTATTATTATTATTATTATTATTATTATTATTATTATTATTATTATTATTATTATTATTATTATTATTATTATTATTATTATTATTATTATTATTATTATTATTATTATTATTATTATTATTATTATTATTATTATTATTATTATTATTATTATTATTATTATTATTATTATTATTATTATTATTATTATTATTATTATTATTATTATTATTATTATTATTATTATTATTATTATTATTATTATTATTATTATTATTATTATTATTATTATTATTATTATTATTATTATTATTATTATTATTATTATTATTATTATTATTATTATTATTATTATTATTATTATTATTATTATTATTATTATTATTATTATTATTATTATTATTATTATTATTATTATTATTATTATTATTATTATTATTATTATTATTATTATTATTATTATTATTATTATTATTATTATTATTATTATTATTATTATTATCTCATCACTATCATTATCATCGTTTTAGAACATTAGTAAAATGGATTAATATTTATAAATTACTATTTTATTTATTCCATACAGATATCTGCTGGGGGAATCTTCCACTTATACAATCAAATGAACACGCGTGAACATAGTAAACTGCACTTCTCTTTCATCTCGTGATGCACAATATATAAAAGTTACCTGCACAAAATTATGGAAATAATTCTTCTTAGGTCACATTTTCTCTTACTTCTGAATATTAAGTTGACAATTTCATAAATATTTCTTATTCATTGATTTAACCACAGGATTTGTTTCATTATATGCGACGCCCAGCTTACAGAAGTACTAAACTGGGAATGCTCCATAAGTAATGCCAAACACATTAACTGAAGTTTATGTCTAAGCTTTGCTTGATACACAAATAAGGGTAATCAATTATCATATTTGTCTATGATGTTTTAATGGAACTTTTGGCCTGATAAAACTGGGGACTCATATATATATATATATATATATATATATATATATATATATATATATATATATATATTCACATATACATAGATATAAAGCTTAAGATACAACTTTTAAGAAACAAGCTTTTGGGGAATTTGGAAAATAGTTGGTCATTTCATAAATTAGAATTTTTAAATGTAAGGTTCGGTGAAGTTTCAGAAAGAGAACCATTATGGCAAGCATTTAGAATACAAAATAAAAACTTAAAAAACTCAGTTAACTTAAAAAAATCACTCAATTAACCTACCTACTGCTGCAGCAGGATCAAGAGCCGGGGTGTGAGGTGGATTGGAAGTATCACAAAAGAGTAAGTGACTCGCAGCTTTGTTTGCTATTTGAAAACTACAGGTGACAATTTGTTTGGCAATACCTATAACTTGTGAAGTACACATAGGGGTGTGTCATGTATGTTTCGGCTTCTCTATTTACAGTCTGTTATTTGGTATTTTATATTTTAAACATCCATATGTACACCTTGTGATATTCATTAAAAATTCTTTTACAGACTTGTAACATATCAATATTTTATGGTGTAAAACTTGCTGCTGATCATACATCTCATTTGTAATGCCACGCCTGTAAACATCTTTATGCCAATGTCATTATGAACAACAGAAAAATCTTATCCTTGATACTCAAGTTTACCAAAAGAGCACGAATATTTCTAAATCGGAAGTTTTCTGCTCTTTCAGAAATTGTTCCCATCAGTGAGATTGCTTTACATTTTAGTAATTATGTAAATTAACAATACACTAATTAACATAACTGAGTTATGACGTTCCTTGAGTTACGTATTTGATATAAGAAAACCTCAGGCAAATACCCACAATTCCAATAAACACTTAATTATACTTGGGTCCCAGTCGTAATTCCAAAAATGCACTTATTTGTTGTTATATTCCTTCAGCTCCCCTCTCCAAATTAAAAGCTGATTATTACATTTGGGAGTGTAGCCGTATAGATCAAAACATCCCAGAGACTTATTGTAATTTGAGAAAAGGATTCACTGAGTTTTACTCACCATCTAAGAATCACTTAGAAAGTCAGCGAATAGATTTCATTCAGACCCTTCATAATACGCTCATTGTTTTACCCTACCTTTTAAAGTCACATATATGCTTTCCTCATTATACATTTTAATGGCATGTATAAGTTTGAAAATTACAATTAAAAATTATGTATGGTGTTAAGTATTAAATATATTGGCTACTGCTAAAAGATTGGAAAGTATTTTGGTTAAATGTGACTTAACAATAACAACAGTTAATTAAAATTTCAATAATATTTTAGGTTAGTTATATTTAGTTTGCTAAGTAAATACAAATGAATAGTATTTAATTAATTTTTTAAGTTTTTATGCTTATAACAGTAATTCGCACAAAATAGCTAATCTAAGTACTTATTGCTACAACTATGGACTGCAGAGTCCACTGCACATATATAGTTCGGTAGGTATAAGAATTTGTTCACAACATAATCAAATTTAGAACTACTAGAAGTTATATTTCATTATTTTCTATCAACAAATGCTGTATCAACAATTGTGTCAAAATCTGTAGTTCAGATAAACTAATTTACACAACAGAAAAAGTATTCGTATTGTTTTTAAGTATAAAAGGCATGAATAAAAATGCTTCAGCACCTGGATGACACAAGCTTCGAAATTTGATACACATTATAAGTAAAAGACTGTTGCAAGCAGCAGCAGCAGCAGCAGCAGCAGCAGCAGCAGCAGCAGCAGCAGCAGCAGCAGCAGCAGCAGCAGAGCTGTTGGCGAACTGAGGAACATGTATTTATATACTCCTCCACAGGAGAGAAAGTCTCCGAAGGGCGAGACGCAGGGGGTTGGCAGAAGGTTCCCACACCCTCCCAGGACAGGTTTATGACAATCCATGTCAGTACAGTTACAGACCATTCAAAAACATTCTGACGGCTTCTACTTTTGTGAATGAATCGTCTCGGCTTTAATGTACAGAGTGAATAGGGCGCATGTTTTTTTAACTGTCAGCTCCTTGTATAGCAAGCGTTCTCTGCCACACACATTCGCTGTCCTTGTTCCACAGCACATCCCTTACAGGGATTTTTTTGCGTTGCTATACTATACCTGCATTGGATAGGGCTTAACAATGCAGTAACAGGATGTGCGAGTTGCAGGATGGCGGTTGAAAATTAATTTGTGGGAGGGAGGGATGTAGTAGTTCCTCCTCAACCACAACAAATTTGGATGCACCCTATGTGCACCGCTAGTGAACTTTTGTCAACAGGAACTGATGGATGAAAAAAGAATGCTATCTCTGACAAAATCTTGGTTGGAGAGTAATTTAGTTCAGACGGAAGTAGGTGTTTTATAGTTATCGGTAATGCTCACAAGCCATGTGGGCTGGCCGGTATCGATTTAGGTGACTTTCACTTGTCCGATAATATCCAAGAGACTAACCAGAGCGCTTTGATATGATGTTAAACTGTCGTAAAATTTGGTGGCCCGGTACAAGATTAGAGGCGGACTGGGTCGATTTCCTGTCCCCGTGCACCCCCACGCACCCCACGCACACCCCATGCACTCTGGCCATTCGCTGCATCCCCCAGGCACTCCGTCGCATGCACACCCTGAGACTTTTATGAATTTACTAGCTTGGCGGCTGTTGACTGTGTGGCCTTTAATGCATTGGTGGACTATGGTTAACCCAATGGTCTACAAAGGGTTACCTTTTTTATTTAGAATTAAGAATACACTGCATTAAAGGTGACGCGATTTTTTGGATGTGTCACGTGACTTTAGGAGAAGGAATGGAGAGGCGTTAGTCTACAGCTGGGCGTCCAAGGATCAAAAGGGAGAAAATGAGTTGGAAACATTATTAAAATAAGGCACGAAGTGACGTGCAAGGTTTTTGATTGGTTAAAATCAGAATGATTTTTAATTGGCCTATGCGGAACCGGAGGTTGACCCGTGCAAGCACAACTTATGCAATTTGACCTTGAAACTAGATCAGAGGCATATTGGGTCGATGGTTGCGGCTCTGTTTAGGCCCTTCCTATTTTTAATGAAAATATACCTATACAGGGTGCACTTTTATTTTAATGATAAGTACGAAATCTACTACTAATACAGGAAAGAAGGACACTGAAGATATTACAGTTTACACAATAACAATACTTCTTTGCTGCGAAATATTTCATACGGTTAAAATTGTTTTTATATTCTTTGAATGGAACATATGAGTTGATTTAATACTGGATATGCGTTCCACACAGACATACACACAAACCGTTTTTAACTCACTTTGAGGACAAGAAAATGATTTTAAAAGCATTCTTGAAGATGATTATGCGTTGAAGTCGACGACGAAACGTTTCAATCCGCTTTGAAGTTTCTCCTCGCCCTTGTAGATGATGCAAAAAGGAGTAGAATTTAGGTTTTCGATGAGTTTAGGTGTGGCTTTGACGAATCTGGATGGTAGGAATACTTCTGAATTGTCGTCTAGTTTGACAAGGGTTTTGGTCCCGTGAATGGTATCGATGGATCTGACGGCTACCACTAGGTGCGGCACGTTTTGTTGTAGGGAGGAGACTGAGTATGTCGCAGCTTTGGATAGATCTTGAAGCTGGCGTAGGGCGCCCATAATCACTTTGTGCAGAAACTGCAGTTTTTAACGAACAGTGGAGATCCGTCGATATGGTTTGAACGGGAAACTAGGTTCCAGTGCTGCTCGCACCTTCTGAATGGAGCACACACTTGCTGTGCGTCTATGGGAAGTTGCTACCAAACGACGTCGATGTCGGTTGGAGGTTAACCCCACATAGTTTTCCATCGAAATGCCACAATGACGAATGCTTGTCAGAGACTGAGTGTTGAACGTGTACTATGGCATTTATTTATACGGTAGGGGAAAGGGCAGTAGGGGAGGAATGGAAAAGCGCGTACGAAGTGGTGAGGAAGCCCGTGGGAAAGTTCATAACAGGAGATCTGGCTTTTTGTTATTTTAGAAAGACAATTTTAAACATGGATTTTGGTTACCTTCTTCAGTGACACCTTTGAAATGAATGTGAGAGAAGTTGAGGTGAGGTTGAGAAGAGGGTAGGCACACAAGGGGTAAGAAATGAGGTAGAGTTTGAGGAAGAGATGGGTTTGTCGGCGAAGGATAAATAATATTTAGGATCAGTGTTGAGCTCCGGAGATATTTTTGAAGTGACGAACTGGATGTTGACGATGGCGACGTTGAGATGTTGAGTTGGCCGGTGACGATCTTGTAGGCTCTAAATCGATCGATGTTGGTGGAGATTAAATGAAAAGGCAGGACGTTGACGAGGTTCCAAAGGTCATCTACTTGTTCGAAGATGGAGAGCTTGATGCAGAGTACTATGTATTGTACGGAAAAGGAACGGCGAAGTACGTGCCTCGGTAGCGTAGATGGTAGCGTGTCTGCAGCACATTTAACAAGTCCCGACTTCTGACAAAGTTTTTATTGCTGTTTTCTCTGATTCTGAAAATATGAATGTCAGGTAATTCTAAGGACTATCGACCCTTGATTCATTTCTACGTCCTTTCATCCATTTCATTCACGGTCCGATATGACCTAACGTTATTTCTTTGAAATTAATGCTATTATTAGTTTTATGATTCATTATTAATTATTAAAAGATTAAATAAGCTTATTGTACACTTTAAGAAAGCGCTCAGGTACGTATAAAAATTGACGCAGCATCAGTATGGATCACATTCTCGCCAACATAGGAAGAAAAGAATGGTTTGCCTCTATTGATCTAAGAAATTCGTAATTACAAATTCCTATTCCAGCGCATTTAAGAAAATTCCTAGGCCGCGTTCTGGAATTCTCCAGATTACCCTTTGGGTTATGCGTCAGCGCGAGTAACTTCCTGTGATCCATACAGGCCGTTTTTGGAGACGTCGCTCCAAAATTTTGTGATTTTCAGATTAAGAGCAAGTAGTCTAGAAAAAAAACCAAATTGTTCCAAAATGCTTGATCTTAGATTAATGTTTGGTTAATATAAATTCCAAAATGTTTGATTAATATAATTTCCAAAACCGTTCCCAAAATCCTAGACCGCCTTGCTGAATACTAGGCATCGTCCATGAGTAAGAACGTATTTTTATCACTTATGCTACAGAAGTAGCGACACCGTCTGAACTGCTAAATAAAAGACAAGCGCTGGACAATCTCACAACAATAAGTATTGGGCCATATAAAAGAGCTTTTTAGACGAGCTATACTGCTAGAACTTCCACGAAGTGATAGACCGTTTTACCTATGTACTGAGGCTTAAATCTCCGGCTTCGGAGAATTGTATGACAAAGGGATGAACAGGACTACGCTACGGAGGGGATTCGACACGGAGGTTCAAACTATGTCTATTGTACCTATGCTCCCAGGTGGGTACGTCCAGAAGGAAGAATGATGCGAGAGGAGACAGAGGATGGCCGTCCCAAAGTCCCATGACAGTGCAGAAGGTAGGGTCACTACACTTTACCAGTTGGAAGCTCCCTGGCAGGCCGGAACAACTGTATCCCACCCTATTGTGATCCGAAAACTGCCACAGTCCGGGTTTAGAGACCGGAGACCTTGTAAATTGAGAAAGTTTTACCAAAAGCATATCATCCGATATATCATTCAACGCCGAGGCCCCCGCCAATACTTTTATCCTGAAAGAGACCACCAGATGAGATATGCTGTGAAATAGTGATGGGGATGAAATGGAAGGACTGGAAATTCTGGGTATGTAATTTAAGTACCCAGCATTGGGCTGACGACCCTGGAAAACCGCAAATAAAACCTAAGAGAATCGAATCCGGACGTCCCGAATGCGGCCACAGAAGCGATCGCCTGAGCCATCCCACTCCATAACAACGGGATGGCAAAGGAAAACTATATGTTATTGTTAGAGCATTAAAAACCCGATACCCAAGAAAAAGATTTCCTGTATGACGGAACAAGAAATTCTAGCAATTTTTTGGGGCTACAAAAATTTAGAGACTTCATATTCAGTTGCTGAATAACCATTTTCTCAGACCGTGCCAATCTTCATAAAAATTTGTAAAATGATCAGTTCCAAAATTTCAATTGCTATTCATGAAATGATGTCATATGGTGGTACTATCACTCACATTCCGACAAATCACGACATTTTCAGAAATAGATTATCAAATCTAAGCAAAAAGGGGATGTGCCAGAGCGATAACACACAACGTGAAATACGTGTTCTAAATGCATATATCCACCTCAACAAAAAATTACTCACACAGTAGAGAAACATAAGAAGATTACAGCGAAAGCATAACAAAGTTGCTGAACTACTTATAAAAGTGCCTATAATCCAAGCGGACAGGCAGGGAATATTGGGCACACGAGACGGCAGCTTATACAAACTGCAAGGCAGCGAACAGACAACATGGCGGATGTACGCAACTCATGCGCTAGAAAGTTAATCATTTATGCTTCTCATGAATTCCTTTTTCATAGTGAAACAGAAATAAAAGCGTGCCTCATCATAAGCCAACGTTTTTACATACAACACAAAGTTCGTCATCGCATTTCAGGTGTGCACAATGCAAAAAAAGCAAAACCTTTGAATCTGTGATACGACACGCTACCGGTAATTATTCTATGCGATAAACAATTTTCCCATGGCCCCATAATCACAGGAGCTGCACATATGAAATGCATTTTCGTAGTAGTCAAGCTTTACAAAATTTCGAGAAACTAGGCGTATACAATGAACAAATTTTACGGGTGTGCTTGAAACGTTAACAGTGGCATATAATGAATTAATTACCAAAGTGATATGAAGAAAACTTTTCTTCCGAGAAATTTTATTTAGATAACATTTTATACTAAAACACGAAATAAGAGTGTGAAATGTCTAGTGTTTAACGCCCGCTTTTACTACATACGGCACCGCAGGCAATGACACTGATGATACATGAGATGAATATGGAGCACCGGTGGAATGAGATGGCGGGTGAAACCGGAGGTCTCGGAGAAAACCCGCCCCAACGCCGTGTTGTCCACCACAAATCTCACTTTGCGGTCGCCTGGGATCGAACCCGGGCCGCCTTGGTGAGAGCCAAGCGGTCTAACCACTGAGCCACGGCGTGGCCTAAAATAAGAGTGTGCAGGCATCCCTACTGATATATGAAAATGCTGCTCTATTTTGCACAGCAAACATTTCGAAATTACATAGTTCTAAATTTGTGTTTTTGACGCACATTCACATTAGAGAATGTGAGGCCAATTAGTATTAAGTGTCAAAATTAATACACAATTGTGTATTTGATAGAAGCGGATAAATTGAATAAATAACAATGAAGTAATTGTATATGATTTTGGAAAATGTGTGATTTGAAATGGATTATGTAAGGAATTTAGAGAACATAGTGGCAGATTTAAATGTAAACATTTGTAAGCTCTTGAGGATTATTCATCACCATTCTAGCCATTTTTAACATGTGTCAATATCCTTTGCAGCTCTATGATAATGTGAAAATGTAATACGTGTATATGTATTCCAGCATAGATTGGCATTTGTACGAGAAGGAGAAGAATTTGCTGGTCTTAAAGGCATGCAGTTGGCACGATAGATAACATTCATGAACAAATAATTAACATATTATAGAAACAAAAGCTTCCTCTAAACCAACAATATTTTTGCCACCTACGATGTTGAGGATACAATGCCAGGAAAGCCAATATCATCCTGTGGTTCAGAACGTCAGCCTGTCACAACGCTAAGGTGAAAATATGGATCAACAAGTCTCATTTTATAGCAACCCATTGACTTGTGGAAGAGATGGACACGCATGCTTGTTGGGCATCACACTCTTTCGGAGTGTGCAATCTCTATTCGGATAGCGTAAATAAATCCTTCTTGGGCAAATATTGAACATTTAGTGCAATTCCATTTTGAATGTAACATTAAGGAGTTCGACAACAAGTTTAAGAGTATGACTCTGTTCACCTTAGCATTCAACTAACAGTAAGATGAATTATATCATTTAACAATTATCCTCTAAGGGCGCCGGGGTAGCGCGGTGGTTTCGTTCGCGGCTCCCGTTCTAAGGGTCCCGAGTTCGATTCCCGGCTCTGGGGTTGGCGATTTTAAGTCGGCCCTATCCACGCCTTCACCTCTGTCTAGCACACTTGAAGTATCCCCTATGCCCAACGTGGTTCGGAGTCCACGGTAAAAACTGTAGGTCCTCTCACCTCACCGCCATCTTCACTATCACCCTATCATCGGAGGTAATGGACACCGCCCTCTGGGTGCCTCCACCTGAGAAATGGGTCCGGTCATCGCTTGGTGGGGTGAGGTTACCCCGAAGGCCAAGGTTGCCATGTGGGGAGCGTTAGTAACTAACTAACTAACTAACTAAAAATTATCCTCTATTGCTCCCAAGTTATAATTCTTCAAAAATGCGAGTGTGTATAGCAACGTAAAACACTATTAGGGTAGAGCGTGGCTATTTCGCTCATTTCAAATTTGAACCAAAATTAGACAATGAAGGAAACAAAAATGATGTACTATTAAAAGCTCAACATATTGTATGATTGTTATAGAGTGTATTTAGGTAACAATTAAATCACCCATTCTTAGAAATAATCCATAGAAAAACATTTAATTCATACGCGCACAATGACAATAATAAAAAATAAAAATCAGAGGGGCTCTTCCGCTCACTGTAGTGGCTATTTCGTTCACCGTTTCTTCTGATAAAAATCAGAAACACTTTCCAAAAGTGAACATTTCTCTACCTTCCAGCACCAACCCACGCTGCATGATGCCAGGTTCCATATTTTAGACATTTAACCCAGTCGCCTTTTAACAGAGACTCAGATGATAGGTATCTTAGATTGCAAAACCCACAAGGAATATTTTCTTCCTCATTTTCCACAGTAACATGGTGAATATCCTTTTCACCACCTGTGGGTTCAATTATTTTTATCCTTTTGGCAAGCCTATTGGATCCG
The DNA here is from genome assembly GCA_030765055.1 of Mantis religiosa. Lineage (NCBI taxonomy): Eukaryota > Metazoa > Arthropoda > Insecta > Mantodea > Mantidae > Mantis > Mantis religiosa. The sequence continues at coordinate 160,201,460 of CM060950.1, forward strand.
TGCTCCATTTTAAACCTGCGTTTAACTACAAAGTCTTCATAATTTTCACTCCAAATGAAATGTGTTGCTGAATTCATTTGGGTTTTCTTGGTATCGTGTTTCGTAGGTGACGGTATAATGGCACTGAACGGGAATGTCTTCATAACCTCTTGACTTCCTTGAGCGTTTAACCCTGACTGAGATGGTTATGACGGTGAAGACTGACTGCTAGAAGCATGAACCTCAGCATTTCCAGAGAATGTCTTAGGAGCGCTTTCAGACATTTTTTTTTCTTTTTTGTAATTTACGTCCCCCAACATTAAGTCATATCGGACGATGGATGAAATTGATGAAATGATGCTCAACTGAACCCAGGGTCCATGAGGCTTAGAGTTACCCGACATTCGTCTTTCAGGATAAGGGAAAACCCCGGAATAAACCTTATCCAAGTAACTCACCCTAACCGAGATTCGAACTCAGGACCTCTTGAACGTGAGGCAGACCTGCTACCACCACGCTACCGAGGCGGGCTCTCAGACATTGAAGGTAGTTGTGAGGCAGATATTTGTGCTCTGGTATGGCTGAAGGATTGAACTGATGGATACCGGTACAGTTAAACCCTTTCAATGCGTTACCAGTTGTCGCTGATTTCTTCAATGCCTAAGAGAACATCTCTTCAAAATTAAATTTTGATATAGATGAGCTTGTCTTCGATGATAAAATGTACATATGAATGTTTTCGGTGAAATATGTAGCTTCTTGGTAATAAATTGATTTTAGGGCCTTGAACACTGTCCTATCGAGAGGCAGGGCATGAGCTGTGTGAGGTGACAGGCCTATTATTTCAATTTCACTCTCTCTGCAGAAGTCTAGACTCTCCAGACTGCAATGTGAAGTGTGAGCATCTAGTAGCATCAAACATCTTCCTAGGGGCGATTCTTCTGAAATTGATGTAGCCACTTCAGAAATGTGTTCTCATTTATGTGTCCAGAATCCGCCGTGACAACCTGGGATCCTTTGGGTAAATCACTCTTGTAGACATCTCTGAACCTTTAAAATCACAAATGGTGGGACAAAAGCCCCGGGTGCACTGCAACAAGCTATTAACAGTTACATTTTCATCCCTCTCCACACTTGACAAGTTCAAACCTCTCTTGCTCCTTTACGTACTACTATTTTCAAGGGTGTGTTATTTAGGGGTATTTCATTCTCGTCCGTGTGATGTAAAGGAAATAGGATTCAGCTCTGCATAAATGTCTCTCAATAAAGTAAAGAATGCCTGTACTACAACCTTGTTCATTCTTGCTGTCCTTGCCTTGGACAAACCCTGTGGTTTTCTCAGAGAAAAGTCTGTATTTCTTTCCATAAATTTGTACACCAGTCTTTTCCTGCCATAGCTTCTTGCTTATTACCTGGGTGATCAATACGCTTTTCCTGGGCAAATGAAAATGATGCTCCTCTAATTTGCTCTGGTGTGCAGCCAAAGCCACGACATTAGTCTTTCAGGCAGATCTTTCTCCTCCTTCTCGGTAAAAACCGTAGGGTGTCCAACTGCTCGAACAGTACCTTCATCTCCTAATGTATTTGCTTCTTTTTATTTTGTTAGCACGGTCTTTAAATGTGGAAAAAGGCAAATTGAAAATACCTGCTACTTCTCTTAGGCTGAGGTCCCCTTGAAGAACACTCGAGACAGCGTGATCCATATCATCTGTCCATTTTTACCTGGGCCTTCGCGTTTATAAGTTCGAACTTTTTGAAATATATAAATACACGAGCATTTATCGTATTGCTTAAACACGCAATGAACAACTACAATAAATATTACAGAAAAATAAGTAAGTACAATAGGTCTCAAATCACTGAGCGTAGTAGCCCCAAATGGGCAGTTTCAGGAACACTGTCCTGTAAAGCAGGACAACAGACAGTCTGCACTACTCTCTAGCGGGACATGCAGCAACCTCCGCCCTGAGGCATACATGTCTTACATGCATACATGTAAAAAAATATTTAACTTTGCTAAACATGCACTGTGTTTGCTTATCTTCAAATGAGTTTCATCTTGCCAATCAAAAACTGGAGCAGTAACCACTAAATTATTGTGCAGTTTCTTCTGCACTAACTCACAGCAGTATGACAAGCACAAGACAAGATATCGATTACGTTTAATAAATGCACAGTAACCGAATTTGTTATTGTACTGGAATAGCCCCATGAGCGAAATAGTCCCGCACTACCATACGTGAAGCTAACATGGTAAACCAATCCAACTGTTCTTCTGAATACATTCAGAAAATTTATATTATGATATAAGTAAGTAAAAAACTACACAGTATAATAACAAAACTCAAGAAAATAAAATACTTGGAAACATAAAGCTGTGCTACAAAGGTTCTGGAGAAGAAACAAGCTCACAATGTTCTTCTTGAAAATGTCTACACTTTCTTCCAAACACACTATACCTTCCATAAAATATTATTTTTATTTTTTTATATTTTAAAACAGACGCTGGAAGCTTCAATAAACCTAAATTTAACAATGGTTGAAACTACCTCCTTGGAGCGCTACTACAATTATTTCATTGGAGCAACACGGAATTAAAACGGATTGGATCACGGTTTTGCCCCGCTCTTACGCAAGGCTAAACGTGCTATCCTTGGTCACAGAGACCGCGCAGTAGCTGAGTGGTTAGACCACTCGGAACTTACCATGGTGGCCCGGGCAACACAAAGTGAGAATGTGGTGGACAACACGGCAATGGGACGAGGCTTCTCCTCGTTTTCTCCGGGATCTCCAGTTTCCCCGCCATCTCATTCCAACCACTGCTCCATCTTCATCTCATGTATAATCAGTGTCACCGTCTGCGGTGCCGCATATAGTAAAAGTAGGCGTTAAACACTACACATTTCACTTTCTTGGCCACTGTTGGAACTCATGGAATCATTCTATGAGAGTGGGACGAACTCAAACTTTTGAGATATCACTGGACGTAACTCTCCGATAAAGCAGCATAAAGCGACTTAAGCGACTTTACTTTTACATGTTTGGAGTTGATGGAATTATTCTATGGAAGTGGTGCTAACTCAGAATTTTGTGTAACAATTGGAAGTATTTGTCCGATAAAGAAGCAAGCTCGATCCACAACTTCTACCTCACGTTAAAGTACAGAGCTGGAGGCAACTTTCTCATTGAGGTGCAACTTGGTTCGACCATTTCTACGTAAATATTAAATGATCCAATCACGCTTTACTTGCTCATATAACCGCAGTTTTCGTAGTCATGTTTGGAGCTGATGGAATCCTATTATGGAAGCAAAAGTTACTCCGACAGGTTTGATATTATGGGAAATGATTTTGCGAATCAAGAACATGCTCAATCCTTAAAACCTACCTCAGGTTAAAGCCATGAAACCACGCTGCTGATGGTTATGACTGGAGTAAATGGAATCATGCCATAGATGAACAAACTGCAACAGCTGAGTTAGCTTTGAAAGTAACACTTTGATAACAGAAGTGAGCTAGAACAATCGTTCCTACCTCAGGTTAAAGTAAACTTACCCCGCTTTCCTTTGCTATGCGATACCGTCCCTGTTAGGCGTATCCATGCAGACCTACCCTGAGAAAAAAACTCGACCTGTTTGAAACCTTCCATCCGTAGCTCTCACCCGTCACCTATCATATAAGATGTTGAGTGCCTGGAGGACTCAACAAGGTACTTAACGGGCAAGTACTGCCTGACATGCTTGGAAACGACAGTGTTGCTATGGAAGTAAAGTTCACTAATATTCTTATAGTAGTTTGCATATAGCCTTCCCAGGTGGGAACGAGCTCGATCCTCCGTTCCTACGTCAGAGTAAAGCGCTTAAACTAAGATTTCCTTGCTTATGTTTGGAGGCCTTGATATCATACAACGGAAATGGAGGTTACTCCACTATTGTGTTATTACTGCAATTGCGAGTAACTTTGCGATTAATGAGCGACTTGGATCCAACGTTCCTACCTCAGTTGAATGAGATGTAACCGCCTTTCTTTGGACATGTTTGGAGTTGATGGAAACATGCGTTGGAACTGGAACCAACTCCGGCATTTGAGTTCGTATTCGAAGAGCCCATTCCTTAAAGGAACGGCCAGGAACCATCGATCCTATTTCGGATCAAAGAGATGTAATTGCACTTTCCTTGGTCAGTGCCACAATTCACGAAATTGTGCCCTGGAATGGCAACTAACTTTTGGATTAGACAAACAGGCTCTTTCCGCCGTTTCTGCGTAAGGTTAAAGGAATGCAGCGAAGCTTTCCTTTGAAACCTTTGGAGTTGATGCAATCGTATCATGCTGTGGAATTAACTTTAACTGTTGAGCTTCTAATGGAAGTCACTTTCCGATAAAGTTACGATCTGGAAATTTAACCATTCTTCCACACTAATCGTACGTGTACTAAGATTTCAATAGATAGAGTTAGACTGAAAAATTCAATGCCATGGCCGGGATTTGAACTACGGATCTCCCGGTTTCCGTCCAGCCGCTCTTAACCACTGAGCTACCATGGCCAACGTGCTGTCATAACTTTAAATTCTCCAACTGACTTGTATGTTTCCCGGTAAACTGCTAGAGGTTCATATATTCAATGAGGCTCGCGCCTTTTACGGCGACTTACTAAATCTGTAAATACTCAAGTCCCAGGCAAGTGTGGAAGAACGATTAAATTTACAATAAACAACGTAACGGTGGTAACTATAGAATGCTATATAATACAATCGAAAGATTACAGTTCACTAATAAGTTGAATACCAAAAACCACATGTGACAATATCACGAAAAACAATAATTTAATGCTCTCTCGGATTAAATCACTGAACTAAAAAGTCCACAACGCTGACGAAGAATACAATGTTTCTTCTGAAGTTTAAACATCCCTCAGTAGCGCAAAATTTGATTGTCTTATTACAAGAGCTGTCATGCATACTTAATTTCAAACCCATTTTAAATAGATTTATTAAATTTTGAAAACAAGCATAAATAAAATATCGTTTTAAAGCTGGAATACCATAAATTGCGTTAAAGCAAAAAAAAAAAAAAAAAAAAAAACACAAATTTAAAGATTTTTCCCGAATGCCTGACAGCGATGAAACAGCGTTTTCCGTAGTCATGTTTAGAGTGGATCAAATCATATTTGAAAGTGGAATTATCTACTATATTTAATATATTATATAAATTAACATTGCGATAAAGGGTAAGTTTGATCCAAAGGCCCCATTCTAGGTTAAGCGTCGTATCCAGGCGCTTCTTTCTCATAGTAGGAGTTAATAGAATCATGCTATGGAAGAGGTTCCTACACCGGAAATTGAGTCCTGATTGGAAGTCACTTTCAGTTGAAGGAACGAGCTTGATCCACCCTTTCTACCTCTCTTTAAAGCGATAAATCCGAGATTCCCTTGGTCACAGATGAGTGTACATTATCGTGGTTAGGAAGTGCAACTAATTAAAACAGTGGATTATTATTAGATGTAACATTCCTTTGAAGAAACGCCATCGATTCTTCACATATTTGGACTGCTCCTACCTCAAGTTAAAGCTTCCCTAGTCATGGTTGGAGTTGATGGGATCATGCTATGGATTTTGTTTAGTTTAGTTGATTTCGGAAGTAACCTTCCATTTAGGAAAAGAGACATCGATCTGTCACTCCTTTGGGTTAGAACAGTATAACGACACCTGTCTTACTCATACCTGGGGTTGATGTAATCATGCTACAGAAGTGGATCTAACTCCCACAGTTAAGATACTATTAGACATGCCTTTAAGATAAAAGAACAGTAAGTAAATATTCAATCAATCAAAAAGCTCTATGTGAAGTTACTGAAGTAAAGAAGATATATCCACGCCTAATTTGGACACGTTTAGAGTTGAAGGAATTATGTTATAGAAGTGCAGGTAACTGCGACAGTTGAGTTTGTACTGGAAGTATCTTTCCAATGAAGGAGCCAGCTGGAATTATCCGTTGAAACTACCTCAGGTTAAAGCGAGCATTTTTTGGTAATGCTTGGAGCTGATGGAATAATGCTATGGAAGTGAAATTAACTGCGAGTGTTCTTTAGTATTGGAAACAGCTTTCCGATAAAGGAAAGACCTCGACACATCGTTCCTGGTTAAAGGGATGTAAACATGCTTTCCTATTTCAGGGTTGAAGTTAATGAGAGCATGCTATGGAAGGGGAACTAATTCCGACTGTGGGGTTACAACTGGAAGAAACTTTCCAATAAAAGATAAAACTCAATCCACTTTTGCTCCTTCAGTTTAAAGTGATGTAACCACACTTACCATGGTCATGTTTAGTGTTGATGGAATCATAATTTGGAAGTGAATTACTCTGACAGTTTAGTCAGTATTGTAAGTAATTTTCCGAGAAAGCGATGAGCTCGATTAAGCATTTCTACCTCATGTTAAAGCAATGAAATCACGCTTACACTGGATATGCTTGGAGATTATAAAATCACGTTATGGAAATTAAACTAACTCTCAGAGTGGAGTATTTGCTCTAAGTTGATAGACGAATGAGATCGATACACCGTTTCTATCTCCGGTTAAAGCAGGTTAAAGGCAACCGCGCCGCTGTATTATGACTTTGTGGGTTCGTAGAATTAAATGTTCAATTTGCAGAAATTCAAAATGATTTCTATTTCCGTAGAAACACAGTTTGGTAAACCCTTACAGTAGCAGAATTACGTAACATACAGAAATACAAACTCCCAAGGTCCTCTTCCACACCCACCAACAAGAAAGTTAACTCTCAAAACACAGCTATATTCTCACGAATCAAGTTTCTTTTCGACTCCGTTTATGACTATCCACCAACTAGCCGCGGCTTCCTTTTTATACAACCATTCATAACTTCAGATGGTTGTGGAATGTTCTCTATCAATCAAGATGTCACCTGAACTTTCTAGTTATCTATCTTTATCTGTTTCGGCAAGCCTTTTATCTCCGCACTGCCTTATCTGTCCCTTATCTCCGCACTGTACTACTTGCCCTTTGTGTGCGTCAGCCGCGGTTATCGAAACAATGAGCTTGCGACGGTATGTTATGTTTGGCATTGACAACATCATATAATGTAATTGGAACTAACTCCCCCACATGAATCAGTATCAGAAATAACTCAATGGCAAATGAAGGGCTTGAATCATGACTATTTTGTTCTGTTTCTACCTCTGGTTAAAGCAACGTTACCGCGCATTTCTTTGCCATTGGCTGGAACTCTGGATCAATCACCATCTAACGCTATCGTATAAATGTATCCGTACTGATTGTCATTCTCAACGATTAAAGCGCAGCACAAGGATGTTTGGAAAGATATCAACTGCTCAAAAGAAAATGTCCAGCTCTGTTTTGGAGCAAAAGTTCTGGAACTACTATCTCCAGCAGAGTAGCGCATAACAGCCCGGAAATAACTTCCAATTAATATTCATGTTGTCTACGGAAGCGGGAAATTAAACTAAACTTCAAACTGTCTCTTTTTAATAGTATTGTAGTTCACCACTCATGTTTTTTCTTTTATGTATTATCTTTAGAACACAGTAAAGGTGAATAACTTAGTAGATGGAAGCAGGAAATGATCATTCTTTCCCTTAATGTATGTTTGTCGGAAAATGCTGTGGTACTACCGTGTATGTTTTTCACTTGGAGAGACTGAACCCTTTAAAGACATCTAGGAGCGAATAGAACGAGGAAAAAGACGTAATTTCTTTGTCGTCCCTTTGACAAGTATCACAATTAACAGAGAAAGGCACTGGGGTGTATGACACGAGTCTTTTGAAATATGCGATGACGAGACGTATTTACGTAGACTACTCTTTCGAAGAAACCGTCAGAAGCTCTTCTGAGGGAAGTGAAGGCATCCAAGAATAAAGCGTTCTTAACCTAATAATGGTGAGGTGACACACCGTTTCAATCACTCTTGCAGTTTATAAGCTAAGATGACGCATATTCCTCATCTAATCCTTATTTTTTAATTAATGTATTTTCAGAAATACGCGCACCTTATATTGCTAGAACTACATGTTTTGAGAAACTATTGTTGATACATAACTAATACAGAGTTTGTTTTTGACCTTTAGGTTTTCTGGTATCTACGGATAAATTCAAAACGAATTCCCTATTAAAACAAAAACTTCCAGTACATTTATAGACACATTGCTATTTGATTGAATCTAGCATTTAAAAAGTTTTAACATTTATTATATAAGAAGAGATGCTGAAATTCGTTGACAAATTTAAAAACCGATATGAATCTTCAGAGCATATGGATTTTCATTACGGATGGTTCTATATGTAAGTATTCGGTTTTGAAAGTATGAACTAATTTTCAAAACATTTTAGTAGTAACGTCTACTAAAATAGCCACGCTCTTTCAGTTGTGCAACAAATACAACTCAAATTTAAACCTCAAAATATACTTACGACCTGGTGTACATGTTTGTTCCCATCATTCTATTAAATGAATAATGCTAAGTATTATCTATTCTAATATGGACTTCTATGGTGACAAAATAATAATTAAATTGTCCCAAAATTTCAACTCATTGAAATAGGCAAATTTGGTCCTCCAAGCAACAGTTTCTGAAAGATTCCGGGATAATTAGTTTTACGAAAATTCGGTTAATGCGCATAAATAAATAATTATTTGCAAGGGTAGTAGTAATGAATCTTATAAATGGTTGATTAAATATTCCTCTCTCAGTATGAGAGAAAACTACGGTGAAAACATTATCCAGATAATTCATCCTGACCGAGATCCGAATACGGAACCATTTGAACATCAAGCAGACAGAGGCGGGCGCGCTATTCTTGGTGATACTGGCGATAGTGGTTTTGGTGGTATTGGTGATATTGGTTGTGGTGGTATTGGTGGTGATACTCGTGATATTGGTTGTGGTGGTAGTGGTGCTGATTCTGGTGATATTAGTTGTGGTGGTAGTAGTGCTGATTCTGGTGATATTGGTTGTGGTGGTAGTGGTGGTGATACTGGTGGTATTGGTTGTGGTGGTAGTGGTGGTGATACTGGTGATATTGGTTGTGGTGGTAGTGGTGCTGATTCTGGTGATATTGGTTGTGGTGGTAGTAGTGGTGATACTGGTGATATTGGTTGTGGTGGTAGTGGTGGTGATACTGGTGATATTGGTTGTGGTGGTAGTGGTGGTGATACTGGTGGTAGTGGTGGTGGTACTGGTGATATTGGTTTTGGTGGTAATGGTGGTGATACTGGTGGTATTGGTTGTGGTGGTAGTGGTGGTGATACTGGTGATATTGGTTGTGGTGGTAGTGGTGGTGATACTGGTGATATTGGTTGTGGTGGTAGTGGTGGTGATAATGGTGATATTGGTTATGGTGGTAGTGGTCGTGATACTGGTGGTATTGGTGGTGATACTGGTGATATTGGTTGTGGTGGTAGTGGAGGTGATACTGGTGATATTGGTTGTGGTGGTAGTGGTGGTGATACTGGTGATATTGGTTGTGGTGGTAGTGGTGGTGATACTGGTGATATTGTTTATGGTGTTAGTGGTGGTGATACTGGTGGTAGTGGTGGTGATACTGGTGATATTGGTTGTGGTGGTAGTGGTAGTGATACTGGTGGTATTGGTTGTGGTGGTAGTGGAGGTGATACTGGTGATATTGGTTGTGGTGGTAGTGGTGGTAATACTGGTGATATTGGTTGTGGTGGTAGTGGTGGTGATTCTGGTGGTAGTGGTGGTGATACTGGTGATATTGGTTGTCGTGGTAGTGGTAGTGATACTGGTGATATTGGTTGTGGTGGTAGTGGTGGTGATACTGGTGGTATTGGTTGTGGTGGTAGTGGTGGTGATACTGGTGATATTGGTTGTGGTGGTAGTGGTGGTGATACTGGTGATATTGGTGGTGGTAGTGGTGGTGATACTGGTGATATTGGTTGTGGTGGTAGTGGTGGTGATACTGGTGATACTGGTTGTGGTGGTAGTGGTGGTGATACTGGTGATATTGGTTGTGGTGGTAGTGGTGGTGATACTGGTGATATTGGTTGTGGTGGTAGTGGTGGTGATACTGGTGATATTGGTTGTCGTGGTAGTGGTAGTGATACTGGTGATATTGGTTGTGGTGGTAGTGGTGGTGATACTGGTGATATTGGTTGTGGTGGTAGTGGTGGTGATACTGGTGATATTGGTTGTGGTGGTAGTGGTAGTGATACTGGTGATATTGGTTGTGGTGGTAGTGGTGGTGATACTGGTGGTAGTGGTGGTGATACTGGTGATATTGGTTGTGGTGGTAGTGGTAGTGATACTGGTGGTATTGGTTGTGGTGGTAGTGGTAGTGATACTGGTGATATTGGTTGTGGTGGTAGTGGTGGTGATACTGGTGATATTGGTTGTGGTGGTAGTGGTGGTGATACTGATGATATTGGTTGTGGTGGTAGTGGTGGTGATACTGGTGATATTGGTTGTGGTGGTAGTGGTGGTGATACTGGTGATATTGGTTGTGGTGGTAGTGGTAGTGATACTGGTGATATTGGTTGTGGTGGTAGTGGTGGTGATACTGGTGATATTGGTTGTGGTGGTAGTGGTAGTGATACTGGTGGTATTGGTTGTGGTGGTAGTGATCCTGCTAGTGCTGGAGGTGCTGGAGGTAGTGACGGTGTCTTTGGCTGTATTTGTGGCGGTAGTGCTTAGCTGTTTGTACTACATTGATGTTGTTCGTGCCAACTTTGGTGCCCGTGAAGCTTGCTTTTTTTTCCAAAGATTTTAAGATTTAATGTCCTCATTTATTTTCTGCTACGTAAAGTTAATTTGATATTAAAGAAAATGGCTAAGCTGAAAGTTTCCTCAACAGATACACTCGAGAAAGGTAAATAGGTATTCATTAAACAGTCTTGTTTCATAGGAATTAAATTGCTCCATTCCACTAGGATCCTTTGTTTCCACGCTTTTCGCACTCTAAACATTTGCTCTTTCAATTATCGCTTTATGTATCATATAGCCCTATGTAGTAGTAACGGCGTGATTGCAATTAAAAATTGTTCTTTATTTCTTTAAGAAGTATAACAGTAATTGCATTTCATACCTAGTAGTTACTATGCAACCACTAGGTACAAATTTGGGTTTATATTTGTGTTTTAAACAGAAGCTGTTTATCAGTTGTCTACATTACTACACGGTGCTGAAACCTTCTCATCTCATGCTGCTTGTTTGGAAAGACGCAATAATCTCATTACCCACAGACTTTGGTGATCAGAACATAAACTACAACGCAATTGTGCAAAGCAACGCTTACTATGCACCACTGCAGTATATGGTCAGTATAAGTTCTCAGAGAAGAACGATAGGGATTTTCCAAATGAAATTCTAAGATGCTTGGTAGAGTACAGCGCAATAGATAGTAACCTGAGAGTATTTTAAATATAAGGCTAAAGTATAACCCAGATTTAGTTTAAACAAAAGAATTGGCCAACATGGCACAAATTTCTTTGGTTTCAATTTTAATGGTGCATTAGGAGTTTGTTTAAATTGAGCAAAATGATAAAAATCCACATTTTAAACAAAAAAAAAAAAAAAATAAAATGAATAGTGAAATAAAAATAATTCCATAAAGACATTCTATGACAAAACTCATATGGTGGTTTCATTACCTCTCTCTGTTTCAGAATAAATATAAAAATACAAATAGGTATTTCATCAACATATTTCAATAATACACTAAAACTGGGGAAAAATTGTGAAACATATGCTATATGTTGAACGATGTATTGAAGTAAAATTTTTTCTAGTCCCGACAACTCAGATATACTTTGAAATGACTTATGATGTGTTGTTTGCTCAAAAAGCTCTCTCATCTACTTTACATATGCGTAGCGGCTAGTCGATCTTCTTCCAATTGGAATTCAACTCATAAATTGCAAGCATTTACGTCCAATTGCCGCTGTATCATTTAAATGCCGTCCACTTTAGACTTGGAGTAAGCAAATTAGTCGAAACACAATCCGCTTATAGGGAACATTGCCAGTTGCTTGCGATAGTGCTCACTATTGCCCTTTTACCAATTCAAGAATTCTGGCTTCATTAATATGCTGAGAGAATTGTTGAACCTTTATTTTTCTACTTGCTGCTAATACATTGGAGAGAAGCATTAGTTCGTGTTACATGATATCAGAAGTGTAAAAATAATCATTGATTGCCACCTATTGTAATTACGACATATCCGACTTGTATGCCAAAGCATATTTATTTTCTCTTATTTTTTAGTAGTGTAATGGTTCCAAGTTTTGCAATATGCTTTATGCTCTCCTGTGCTGTATGTTATCTTTCATAAGGCATATAGTTGCCTATTTCCAAAGTTATTGCATATTGCATCATTTTAAACACTTCTAGTGCATAATATGTTATTTTTTAATTTTTAAGTTTAAACAATGTTTAAATATATTAGCGACATATTGGGGCACCTACTTTATTTCTCAATGATGCTCTAAGTAAATGTTAGAATGATTCCTGAAAGCACTTAAGAGGTAAGAGGTGCTCTCCTCAGAATTTCTGACAAAGTTTCGTGTTGTGAGAGTGAACGTCTTCGAGGTGAAATTGTAGTACGTATGAAGAAATTTCCTCAGTCAGTAACTCCTTTCAAATGTTAAAGATTTTAGGTGTGGGAGGATCCTCAGCATACAAATTGTGCTTAACAATAAACGTTATAAACTCAATTAAACATTTGTTAATTATGTGGGCGAATCACCCAACATGAATCACAAAACAGAGAGTTCTTTTGTATATATATGAAAAAATTGGTTAAATTCAGGTTAAATTTTTTTAAATATATACTCGTTTACAAATTGTTATGCTAAAAACTTTCTTTATATTGTTATATTATGTTTCGTTCACTGTGAATAGTTTAAAAATGGTAATTATAATAATACTTTAATGCAAATTTGGGGCGGGGCACACCCCCACATGGAAACAAAGATATATATTTAAAAAATGTGTTATAGTAATATCAAGTTGTTGTTCAATGTACATTTACTGTTATATTTCATTCAATGTTTATTTATTGTTCTATTTTATGTATGTTATGTAAATGTTACTGTTCATTATTGTGAAATATTAGTATTGGGGCGTTCTTCAAAATACATGGAAACATATTGTTGAAGTATTTAAATTAAAATCATTTTCCATATATTTCGAAGGGGGGCATTTGTAACGGTTGTCTTTGTTTAAACTTGAAAATCAGTTTTGTTTACTGATCTGACTATTAGTGGATTATGTAATGACAATATAAAAATGATGAACGGTTGCTATGAGAAGAAAATCAATAATCCTGTTTCATGATGATGGAAAAATGTCGCGGTGAATATAAAAGTATTGCATAGTAATGGAAAATCAATAATCTTCAAAAACAGATATATTCCGTAATCTTCATGGTGGAAAGACGATGTGGGCAAGATAAAAAGTTTTAATAGTGATGAGTGGACGTGCAGGATTGAGCAATTTTATGTAATTAACGGAAACTATTTATTAAGGAAGTAAGGATTTAACGATACGTTGGAGGTAACACGCAATGATTGACTAGGAAAGAAAGCTCGAGTAAAATTCAATCAAAATATATACAATCAAATTATATATTTATCGCAAGTACATTAGCTTATATCATATTTCTGAGTAATTATTATTATTAACTCTTTATATACATTGCACATGTTTGTGACGAGGAAAGAAAGCCCGCTTTAAAATTGGTGATCTGAAGAAATTGATAGCCGCACAAACTGACACGAGATGGAAAAAGATTGTGTTGAAAATGGTAAACAATATTCAATCTACAATGAATAGAAATTTGTTACATATGGCGCCCACCGCGGGACTCGAATAAAGTGTGAAAGCAGAATAAAATTCCGTTACATATGGTGAGACAGCTGTGGGCTTCAATAGAAGATTACCTACATCGCGGGAGAATTAATCAAGTGTGGAGCATAGGTAATAGTTAACAAGAAAGAAGAAAATGGTTTCAAGTAAGAACATTTAAAAGACTATAATAACAAAAGGTAGATATTTGCTCTTTAAAAGTAGTTATATAACCTATGTTGTTGAGGGGTACAAAAATATCAAGATGGAAATTAGTAAAGAAGCAGCTGACAAAAGTAAAGATAAGAGAGCAGAAGTAAGAGAAGTTAGGAAGGAAATAGGAAATGATAATGAAAATGAGTCAGTAATGGAGATATTGAAGCAGTTAACAAAAGCTATGGGTAATTTAAAACAAAAGATGGACAATGTTGAGGGTAAGTTAAAAAAGAGAGTAGATAAAAATTCAAATGATTTGAGAGATGGTATGGGAAACGTGGAGGCTAAAATGGAGAATTTTGAGGTTAGTTTAAGGCAGGAGATGAATCAAAATTTAAGTAATTTTGAAGGGAGGATAACACAAAGTTTAAGTGATTTTAGGGTAGAGTTTAAACGGGAATTGAAAGGTGAAATAACACAGGAAATTGAGAAAGGGAGGGAAGAATGTAGGGAATGTATGAGATATTTGAGTTTGATTTATGAGTCACTATGTTTACACTCAAACTTCACTTACTTGTATAATTGAAACGTTTTCAAGATCATTCGATCTCATCCTCAGCTGTTTGGTGACTAAATGGACCTTCCTCTTCTTCCACTACTACGGAGCTCCGCTCACTCTGCCATCTGGTGTTAGAGGCACTAAGTTTTAATACTTCATTTAATGCCGGGATTTCAAAATTTATAACTTTATCACGGTTTTTGTTTATGAATATTTTCCCCAAATATCCAATTCTATGGGTGTACTTAAAGATTTTAACAGTTTAATGTTGTGGCCAATGTTGTGGTTTTCTGTCCAAAAATGGTGTGAAACTGCAGATTTTTCTGTTTGTTTCAACTTAATGTTCCTGCGGTGTTCTTTTTGCCTGGTTAACAAGTTTCTCTTAGTTTTTCCTATGTAGCTTTTTTCACAGGTTTCACAATTAATCTGATAAATTCCTGATTTCAAATTGTTGGGGATTGTATTTTTCAGTGGTTTATTTAGCAAGTTCCTCAGACTGAATTTGTTTTGGGGTGCTAGTTTTAAGTTTAGTCTTTTGAAGATTCGTTCAAATTTTCTAAAAGCCCATGGATGGTAGGTGAATTTTCTATATTGCCAATTTGTGTTTTTAAGTGGTGTGAGAGTGGTATTTTTTGATATTATCTTCAGTTTTTCATCATAAGGAGCATGATGAATAGAAAGGAAAAACTGAAGATAATATAAAAAACATGCACATAAAAACAGAAGACGGATTTACCAAGTTCTGGATGCTTGCAACGCTCAGGTTAGCCAATTGAGTAATATTTATCACACTAACTGTTCAAAAGTTACGAGTATGAACCATGAAATTGTAATAAACCTTACCATTGATATGGGACGGGTCATCTAATAGCAACTAAACGCCCATATTATTTCTCAAAATATTCACCTATTTGATTTGAAGAAGAGATATACATCCTGCTAAACGTATTAAATGACCACATGTCCAAAAATACATATTTTACAACTCAAACATATACACAAAAGACTTTCCTGGAAATTCTGCATTATTTCGAAATATTACGTGAGCTTTATTGACAGATGAAGGACCATGGCAGCATTCGTGTGTTTTACATGAATACCTAGCGGTCTGCGTTTAAGTGCTTCCAGTATGGAACGAAGATCATGGAATAAATCTTATTCATATGTAGAGACATTCTTGACTATTGCTTTTCCAAATTAGTTCCAGACAGGATAACAAAAATTGACCTATCGAAACATACCCTCAAGTTTTAATTTAATTTTATTTAATTTAACATGTATGTATACCAACACTTCCCATATGGCAACTGCGGCCTTCGGGGTAAACTTACCCCACCACGTGAAGACCAGACCCATTACTCACTCAGAGACACCCAGAGGACAGTGCCCATTACCTCCAATGTCAGCGTGATAGCGAAGATGACGGTGAGACGAAAGTTACTTTAAAATTGAGTATATTAATATGTTAACACGTGCACATTTGGTATCTGTGTTTCTGCTTGATTTAGCCGCAGCTGCATCGGCAACATTCACGTTTGTCTAACACTCAGCGTTCGTTTAGCTACATCACGTATACTTCAGCAGCAAATGAGTAATTACCTAATGCTTCATTGTAATTCGGTAATTGAAATCGCCGAGCGCTTCTCTGCTTACTCGTCTTTAATCGCGAACAATTGTAGATCTACCTGACTGAGTATCAGCACTGCTGTCAGTTAGCAGTGGTACCGAGGTAGTGGCTGCCGCTATTTCTAACGACTTTCATGTTATGTTCATAGCAGATTTACTCTTTTAGTCGTTAACGACAAATCTGACAAGGTTTCAATGACAACGCGGCAAAACTGAAACTGAATAATAAATAGTCTTAGAATTTAAACGTCCATATCAGGGGTACAATAGTGTACAGTGGAAGGCAAGACCTTTACCGGTCCATTCATTTGTCAAACAAAATCTAATATTCTAGAGTATTGTGCTCTGTATGCATCACCGAAGATTTTATGATACGCAGACTTTAAGGAAATGTCCTGTGTTATATATGTAGGTTTGTTTTAGTCAGTTTGAAATGATAACGCTATTCTAAAATACATATTTTATACATGTGCAACACAGTCGTCTGTCGAGGATGGACAGGCGATTGCTTCGCTAAAAGTATATACCTAGAATGGACAGATGATAAACTTGCATCTTTCATTAGGAGAAAACCAATGACATTTTGTTTAAAGCAGGATTCAAACCTACGCTCTCAATCCTCTACAGCTGATCTTGGACTGACGCCATACAGAACAGAACACAAAAAGTGGCTTACTCAGTACCGCCACCAAGAAGAAGAACAGGTTATGCGAGAATGGCACCTAGCAGTATCTTGTGTAGATGCACATTTAAATTTCTCTTATCTTGAGAGTAAGGACTTAAAAACGCGATAGGTATGTTTCGTAAGAACAGCGCTTGTGTTTATGGACCGTAATATGAGGTAACGTCCATATGTCACTTTCTAATGGAGCGATTACGCATCATTGAGACGTGGGTTCCGTGGCCCGTTCTTCTCGGTAACCTTTCTCTAATATGCACATTCTGCTTTTAGGGACAGCTTTGTGCTCTACAGATATATGAAACCTTCCCTGTCGGGTTGTACAGTCTTTGGTGATTGACCGCCCCATAGACTTGTCAAATCCCGGTGACAGTCGAATATCAATCTATTACTAAGCAAACCTCCTAAGTAATATTTTCATAATTTTAGAGATGGAAAATAAATGGATTTGTATCAATTTATTTTTAATCATGGCAATGACTACTACTTCTGATTGGCTGGTTATTCTTTTATTGGAAGCCATCCCCTGGCGATATTTTTTTTGCCAATATTGGCCTTCCAAATTAAACGGCGTACAGTAATATTTTAGCCTTTCCTAATGTTAGGCCAAAGGTGAAAGAACAGAGGTTGTGATTTCAAAATCAAGAGGCTAGCGCTTTGAATGCTCATTGCAGTATGTATTGTAAACAAGCGATTCACGTTAAACGTAGTTCAATAACACCTTTTTCATTTATTATAAAAATTAACAACGTAATTTATTTTCATTCCACGTTGGTCTTAATCCATGGTAACATACAGAAACGCAATCGGTGTATCGAAATGCGTAGCAACAATATACGGTTTTCAGTAGTTTATACTCTGTGACTGAATGGACATTTGTATTTAGCGGGTTAGTAAGAATTCAACAGTTTTACCAATGCTTTATGGAAACAGTGGCAAGCACTGCCATATTGAATTTAGAGAATTGCCGAAGCGATGAAAAGCAATGATATTCATCCTACAATAATATTAAACAAATATGCAGTGGACTTTTAAAGGAAAGTATCAGCTTTACAAACGAAACATAACAAAGGTGATCAATGGCAGAGTTATGAATTTGCTAAATGCAAATTTTTTATAATGTTATTGCAAAATAAAGGAGATATAAGGATGTATAAGATGTGAGTTTTAACCTTATATGTGGAAAAACACACTAATGTGTCGTTGATTATCGCATTATGGAATCCACACGACTTTTATTGTAATAGACATTTTGCAGTTCTCTATAAATGCAATCTTTCTATGCATTATGTTTCTTTACCCTTGTATGTACTATTACTACTATTTCTTGATTTAGTTGAGGTATGGGGAAATACTGAACTTGTTGTCCAACGGAAAGCAATTAAGTGTTATTTTGGTGCAAATGTGTAGCTTGCAAATATGTTATGAAGTGTATAAAGTTCTACTATAATTTTCTGGGATTTTTATATTTTTGTGTTATAAATTTTACAAAATGTCAAACTAATTTGCTTATTGTTATACTATTATAATACTTATTTATATGTTTTCTTTTCATTTATTATAAGAGTAATTTTAACTTAGCAGACAATACATGAACATAAGTTTTCCATCTCCGTTCCATTCATTTGTAAATGTTTGAATCAACGGCCACAGCGGAAAACAGGTAGGTAAGTGGGCTGCACTCGCGAGCAGTGAGTGCCATAGTACCAAGCTCGCTATGATTTTTTTTTTTTTTTTTTTTTTTTAGTTTTCAGAACTTACAGTTTCACATTTCAGAATTACACTAAAAATAAACACTAAATAATTAAACAATAAATTTTAAATGAACTCCTTGTTACGTTCATTACAGGAAAGTGAAGAACAATTTCGGCATTTATGCTTAAGGTCATCTGTCGTACTTCTGAAAACGTCAAGGAGGAAGTGAAAAACAAAGACCGTAGAGAACGACCAGATTTGAGGCAGCAGTCTGGGATACAGGTCCAATGCATTAGATGTTAAATCCGAACTCCGGAAGAATCGTCTCACCAAAGACTTCCTAAATAAGACATTAGGGCGTAAAGTTCCACAGGAAAAAACTCCAACGCCATTTGTATCGTCCGCCATCCATCCGCCTAGTCATTCGACCCTGGGGAAGTAATGACAGGAAAATTCCTGCCATTTTATCATCCACTCCAACGTAAGCCCAATAACTGGGAAAAGAGCGAAAGATCAGATTTACCGACACAAAGGAAATCTAAAACATTTCTCCGCAAATGCGAGCCTCGCAAGTTACAAAGGGGCCATCTTGCACGGTAAAATTGATGATAGAAGAGATTTCTGTTCACTTGTACTAGCTAACGAGGTCGAAATACGAGTGCTTGGAGTTATACATAGCAACAGGAACATGTAGAGTAACAAGGTGTAAGAGTCCTAACGGGGTAACAGTGTCCAATAGCTTAAAGTTTGGTCTTGGGACTTAATGTTGGCAACGTCTTTGTATTAGTGAAGGCGTTCAATGTTTGTTGTTCAGCTAGTGTAATTTCGTTGCTCCTCTAACAAAACGTTTCAACAATGAGGTATGTCATATTTTTAAATCATTTGATGTAATTTTTTAGTGTTCGACAAACGTGCTTCCTTTCTCGTACATGATGTGAGATAATTTAATTTTTGCGGCTTTAAAGTATGAAATATAATCTTGGAATTGCTTGATGATTTGCTAGTAAACAGCATGATGGTAGCACAACACAAACATGAAATTTGAGCAGAATAGAAGTCCGCCAGCAGCTTGGGGGCAAGCTCTTTGAGAAGGCTTATTTAAACATTTACACTATTGAGAAAGCTGTGAGAGCTGTTGATACTTGTGCTATAATGAACCTCGACAGATTCAAGTTCAGTGATGAG
>CM060950.1:160228675-160323675 GCA_030765055.1 Mantis religiosa
TATCTTTTAAAATCGGTGCTTATGTTTTAAGAAGACTTCAGCTTCTATTCGGAAAATGTTTGTACTTTCAGAATGTTACAAAAGTTTTAAATTACAAATATATTTGGAGTTGTATAAAGCTTTGTAAAATGCACACAAGGAAGCCCAAGGAGTGCCCTTGTTTTAAATTGTTGTAACTGTTGACTATTGTGTGTCTATATGTCTTTTTGACTGCGTCTCATTTGTATTTGTATGCACATTTTTAATTTTAGGCACTTTAGCCACTTAAAGCCTATATAAATACAAAGTGCTAAGGAACCTCTGTTAGTTTATATATTTTTGTATACCAAAGAGATTGCTGGGATGTTTTGAATAATATTTCACCATATATAGCAAACTATGTAATGGACATATTTGATATAGCTTAAAAATATCAGGAAAGAGAAATTCAAACTATGGAGAGGAATGAATCATTTACGAAACCAAGCACCATCTGAAGGAATCAGTGAATCAATGAGAGTGTGTTCCTAAAGCACCACGTCTCTATCCACAGACATTAACGGCTATACAATTGAGCAATATTTAAGAAACTTGCACTAGAAGCGACTAATTTACCGTATATTATTTTCTAACTCTTATCCTGGAAATTACTGATGCTCCAGAGAGATTGCTATAAAATGAGAGGAATTATATTAAAATAGTGATAGCTAGTTAGCGTAACTTTCTCAGTTAATAAGAATAACATAACAGTAATATTATAGGACGCGAGAAATTAAGTTTGATGCTGTAACCTTTCTACCTCATTGACACGGTTATATTGTAAGGTCCGATAGAACAAATATGGGCTTTGCATTAAGATTGCCTCTTCCATAATCTTTCTTTCTAAGGCATAAAATTTATTTTAAGATTTCAATATATTCTTAAATTGTAATAAGAATAGTTCGAACTCCTCTTATAATCGTGTAATTCTTAGCAGAAAACATTTCAATTCAAATTTAATTTATTAAAGTAAAGGATGCTGCGTGAACAGATTGTGTTTTAACAAGCCTCTGGAGACCTTGGAAAAGGAAGCAAAAAAAGTTGGGTCATTCAGATATTGTCGTTAATGTTCCGTAGATGAAGAAAATTGAGTGTATTATGCTGCATGTCTTACCGCATTAACAACTGTTTTCTGCCAAGTGTTACTTTTTCACCTTTTTCCATGATTGTTTTGCGAAATATATATTCATTAACCTGTAAAAGATATAAAAAACTTGTTCACCTTAAAATACTCAGCTTGGTACTTAACTTGAAACCTAAACCATTTCATCACATTGTCGCGTTTTAATAATTATTAATGATGTACAAATGTTTGTGAGACCTTCAAACGTAAACATACAGTAGCCATGTCTATACATATTGTCATGTGCATTACGCTGGTGCCTGTACACTTAAGTTTCCCTCTTGCACCGAGGTATGAGAAGCTCTTTAAGTCATGTTTTCAAGACCCGAAAAGTAATGTATTGTTGCACAGTAGATTCATGAAGAACTCGCTCCAGTAAATACGAACAACATGGAGCAATAACAAAGTGCCAGAGATATTTGTATATCACAAAAGGGGTTGATGATATGATTCATTTTAGAACGTGATACATACTTCGTAAGTACGATCTCTTACCCCCCCCCCCCACAAAAACGCCATATCACCTGTGTCCTTGTTGAAACAGCATCTCTCGAAGAACGTACGATGCCTCATAGTCTGCAAATGTTGTTCAACAAAGATAGAATATATGAAAGTCTTGGATTACTAATTAAATGATATGTGAGTAAAGAACTAATTATAACTACGCGACACGAGTCATCTGCTACACAGCTTCAGTAGGTGTCCGCAAGGAAGCTACAAGGAAGTAAAACTCCTGTAATGTAGGCCATCAAACCTCTGCTCAACACCCATCCTAGTTATCGGCTATATAAATACTTCTCAGTGTATAGATTATTATACTTTTTCTTCTCTGGCTTCAAGTAATGAGTTTGTTGGCCTAATGTACCACCAAATTAGGTCAATAAAAATATTAAAAACTTAATGTATGTTTTTATTAAAAATATCAAGCAGCATAGTAGTACTTCTCCAAGGAATCAATTTTCTAATACTTGTAGTTTGATTACATCTGGAGGTATTAACACGGAATAAATTATTGCACAATTATTGAATAAAACTCCACTAGTTCAGCAGAAGCGACTATTACAATTTACAGTTTAGAAATTCATAATCAATAAATTTACAATTTATTGTAACCATCGGAACATATTCCTCAGACGATGGAACTTGACAATGTAAAACAATTATGATATGCCCAGACTACAAATTGGGACACAATATGCGCACCATACCTTAGACGTTATATATACGAGTACAGAATACAATTTGAATCCCTATGTGAAAAGTTATATTACAGCATACCAACTCAATATTAAGTCCACCTAAAAGAGAAATTGTTTCCTCTCCCTAATTTAAGGACAACGTGTGCACTCCATCCCTTCCTGAACAGTAAATTGAAGACTTCTGTGCGCTACAAAACATGTACCTACATTCGTTTTACTCAAGGTTTGTTAACACCCGCTATGTTATTACGAAAATGTAAATCTAGGGGAACACCAAGTACTGAATAATGAAAACAGTACTTCTCACTTTGTATGATTTGTTTTGTCAGACAGTAAATTACATATTAAATGTTTCAATGCTCAGGCTTTTATTCCGATTGTGGCTGCCTTTCACATTTCAAATTGAACTGTACAAGTTAATGTCAAACAACCAATTATATATTATTTGTATTCTGTCAGCCACGTGTTATACTAACGAGATATGATACTCAAGTTGTGAAATTGCAGCTAGAGAGTTGTTGCAGTTTCAGTGCGGATCATTTGAAATCTGCCAGCGTTTACTTGCGGGCGATACGACGCACGTGTACTGGGAGTAGCGAACGCTCTCTTGCACGACACTAGAACGTGTGCGCGATGAATGGTGGAGATCACGTCTACCGTCCCATATAACTAATGCTTTATTTGAAGGTAATACGAAAATTTAAGGTTGATCTTACCTATTATCAAAATATGAGCTGCAAATGGCTATCATTATGGATGCAAAGAATGTAACGCGTAGAACATTCAAAACTATTTTGCTTCGCACTTGAAGCACTTTTACTATAAGTTTCAGTAATAACACTCAGTAGCTTCTGTCTCTATCTGATTATTTATTTATTATTAATGAGAATATTTTGTGGCACTGAATACGTGTAAGTTTTTAAAAATATTTTATCGCTACTTTTATTAGTGCGTGGTGAGGAGAATAATTCATACGCTCCAGAAAGTAAAATTGTGCACATATATAAGAATGACATATTTACATTGATATAATAAATAAGTGAAATTTTAGACACCAAATGAAACTAAACAGTAAACTTGTTAGTAGATAAAGAAGAAAAATGTGCACAAACATTGATAATCCTAAGTCACGATATATTAACAAATAAATTGTACTATGTGTTCAAATATTTAACTGGCAAGAAATGTATGTTACTAAAGTGTATTTATTAAATAGGTACACAGGTAGAACATGAAATTCAAGTTCCACGGGAAAATCTTTATTTTATGCAGATGTGTAAATTGAAGTGTTTGTTTATTGTTTAACTGCAAGCAGCAGAAGAGCTTTCACGTTTTCAACATGCCAATATATATAGGATTTTTCATATATATACAAAGGATGTTTCAAATATATACAGGATGTTTCAGAAATACTTTCATAAACTTCAGGTATGGGTTCCTCACAACAAAAGAAGGAAATCATAAAAGGCTTTGACCCATTGTACTGCAAACGGTAGATGGCGAAGTGCTGCCATGGAGACTTCTTTACGTTTGTCATTTGTTATCAAACTGTCTTCAACGTTTCAATTGTATACATGCAGATGACTTAACTGCACGTGTTTCGTTCCACTTTAGCTGGATATTCATTTCCTGAACAGGCAGACGTGATTTTTATGTATGGTCACGCAATGGTAATGGACGCGAGGCAGCATGGATCTGTCAGATGGAGTTTCCAAACCGAAGACAAGCGAGTCATCCAACATTTTCGCTTTTTATCGTCATATTACCGAGACAGGAACCGCTGCACCACAGACCAAGGAAGACCAAGAGCTGTTCGTACGCCGGAAGCCGAAGAACAAATGTTAAAGTGTGTCTACGACGATCTAGGTATCAGTACAAGACAATTGACTGTGGCATCAGCTACATCACACGTGACAACATGGAGGGTATTTCACAAGCAGCTCCTGTATCAATTTCATATTCAACGTGTGCAGGGAATTTCGCCTGCCAAATATCCACCATGGGATAAATTTTAACGATGGTTTGTAGCACAAACAGCCAATACATTTTTTGGCTTTTCAGTTTTGTCTACAGACGTGGCAACGTTTGGGAGAGATGGAATTAAACATTTCCACAACGTACACGTATGGGCAGATCTTAATTAGCATGCTGTACTTCAGGATAGACATCAGCAACAGTTTGATCTGAATTTGTGGGCTGGCATTGTTGGTGACTGGTAGCTCCATACGTTTTACCAGCACGTCTTACTGGTGCTGTCTACAGGGACTTTATCCAGCACACTCTTCCCGACCTACTTCACGAAGGTGTGCCACTGCAAATAAGTAAACACGTGTCGTTTATGCCTGATGGGGCTCCGGCACAATTTAGTCGCATTGTTCGAGATGCACTGACTGGTATCTACCATGACCGATGGGCACCCCTCGGTAGTGTAGATGGTAGCATGTCTGCCTCACGTTCAAGAGGTCCCGAGTTCGAATCTCGGTCAGGGTGAGTTACCTGGATAAGGAATTTTCCGGGGTTTTCCCTTATCCTCAAAGACGAATTTCGGGAAACAGTAAGCTCTATGGTCCTTAGGCTTATCTGAGTATCGTTTCACCCATTTCATTCAACGTCCGATATGACTTGACGTTGGAGGACGTAAATTACAAAAAAATGACCGATAGATTGGCAGAAGAGGACCAGTTCTATGGCATGCACGCCCTTCCGACCTCAATCCTGTGGATTTTTTCCTCTGGGGACATTTCAAATCATTGGTTTATGGAGATGCCATCCCATATTGTTTGTATTGTTTATTGTGCTATTGTTGTAAATCTAGTATTTGTAAATTGATCTGTATTCTTAACTCTGCCACCGGGTAGTACCCAATTGCAGTGAATAAATACAGACATACATAATATGCAGAAACGCTTCATCGACGTGTCAGGAAAGACAAGAAACCATTCACCCCCATCCCAGAGTTTTTGAAAGGTTACCACATTCCATGAGTCGACGGGTACAGGCATGCATAGAAGCAAGAGGAGGACATTTCGAACTTTTATTATGAGTTTTGTGTGTTTTAAGTGTACCGCTGTGTTGCACACCTCCTAACGAGAAAACAAAGGATTATCGTACATATGTTCATATGAACCTTTTTCCCTCTTTTGGTGTGAGGAACCCATACCCGAAGTATGTAAAAGTATTTCAGAAACATTCTGTATATATACACATACATTTGATTGCTGTTACAAACCATGCCATTATGCCACTTGTAAGAATCTTCAGTTTTGAGAATTCAGCTCCCTTTACAATTTCACAGGATTGTGTATTGCGGTTGTAACTCAAGATATATACAAAGTATTGTATAATTTTGGCCAAAGCTGTAACTAACCCTGTTGTGTATAGAGGGCACCACACGGAACACGTCTCTTTACTGTTGTTTATTTTCAGTCAAAGCTGTAAATCCCCCTGCTGCTTTTAGCGAATACTATTCAGGACATATATCTCTGGTGTTGTCTATTTTCGTCCAAAGCTGTAGCTCACCTTGTTGCATTTAGCGAGTACTGCTCAGGACATATATCCTTAGTGTTCCTTCATTTTCGGCCAAAGCTGTAACTCACCTTGTTGCATCTAGCGAGTAATACTAAGAACATGTATACTAAGAGTTCCTTTAATTTGTGCCAAAGCTGCAACTCATCTTGTTGCGTTTAGCGAGTACTACTCAGGATATATATATATATATATATATGCTTAATGATCCTATACTTTCGGCCAAAGCTGAAACTTCCCTTGTTGCGTTTAGCGAGTACTACTCAGGACATATGTGCTTAGTGTTCCTTTCCTTTCGGCCAAAGCTGTAACTCACCCTGTTGCGTCTAGCGAGTAATACTAAGAACATGTATACTAAGAGCTCCTTTAATTTGGGCCAAAGCTGTAACTCATCTTATTGCGTTTAGCCAGTAATACTAAGAACATGTATACTAAGAGTTCCTTTAATTTGGGCCAAAGCTGTAACTCACCCTGTTGCGTCTAGCGAGTAATACTAAGAACATGTATACTAAGAGCTCCTTTAATTTGGGCCAAAGCTGTAACTCACCCTGTTGCGTCTAGCGAGTAATACTAAGAACATGTATACTAAGAGCTCCTTTAATTTGGGCCAAAGCTGTAACTCATCTTGTTGCGTTTAGCGAGTAATACTAAGAACATGTATACTAAGAGCTCCTTTAATTTGGGCCAAAGCTGTAACTCACCCTGTTGCGTCTAGCGAGTAATACTAAGAACATGTATACTAAGAGCTCCTTTAATTTGCGCCAAAGCTGTAACTCATCTTGTTGCGTCTGGCGAGTAATACTAAGAACATGTATACTAAGAGCTCCTTCAATTTGGGCCAAAGCTGTAACTCATCTTGTTGCGTTTAGCGAGTAATACTAAGAACATGTATACTAAGAGCTCCTTTAATTTGGGCCAAATCTGTAACTCACCTTGTTGTGTTTAGCGAGTACTACTCAGTACATATGTGCTTAGTGTTTCTTTCCTTTCGGCCAAAGCTTTAACCCACCTTGTTACATTAAGCGAACACTGCTCAGGACATATATCCTTAGTGTTCCTTTACTTTCGGCCAAAACTGCAAGTTACTTTGTTGCGTTTAGCGTGCACTGCACAAGAAACATATCCATAGCATTCGCTTACATTCGGTCAAAGTTGCAACACATCTTGCTACGTTCAACGAATATTACTCAGGGCATATATCTTAGTGTTTCTTTTATTTTCGGCCCAAAACGTAAACCACCTTATTGCGCTTAGCACGTACTGCTCGTGCTACATATATTTAGTGTACCTTTACTTTCAGCCAAAGCAGTAACTCGGCATGTTTCGTTTGGCGTGTAAACTACAGGACACATATCTTTGGTGTTACTTTATTCTCGGCCAAAGCTGTAACTCACGTTGTTGCGTTTAGCGTGTACTGTTCAGGACATATATCGTTAGTGTTCCTTTACTTTTGGCCAAAGTTTTAACTCACCTTGTTTCGGTTAGCGTGCACTCCTCAGGACATATTTCTTTGGTGTTCCTTTACATTCGGACAAAGCTGAAACTCACATTGATGCGTTTAGCGTACATTACTCAGGGCATATAGCCATAGTGTTCCTTTAATTAGGTCAAAGCTCAAACTCACCTTGATGCGTTTAGCGTGTCCCGCTTAGGTCACAATCTTTAGCGTTCCTTTATTTCAGTCAAAGTCGTAACTCGCCTTGTTGACTTTAGCGTGTACTACTCAGGACACATATCTTTACTGGTCGGTACTTTCGGCCAAACGTGCAACTCACCTTGTTGCGTTTAACGTGTATGGCTCGGGACACATATATTTAGTGTTCCTTATTTTAGGCAAAAGCCGTAACTCACCTTGTTGCGTTTAGCGTGTTCTACTCAGAACATATACCTATAGTGCTGCATGCTTTCCGCCAAAGCCGTAACTCACCTTATTACGTTCAACGTGTACTGCTCAAACGCACGTCTTTAGGGATCCATAATTTCGACCAAACCTGTCACCCACCCTTATGCGTTTAGCGTGTATTGATCGGGACTCAAACCTTTAGTATTCCATTAATTTTCGACCAAAGCTGTATCTCGCCTAGTTAGGTTAGCTTGTTCTACTCAGTTCACGGATATTTAGATTTCCTTAACTTTCGGACAAAGCCGTATCTCGCCTAGTTGGGTTAGCTTGTTCTACTCAGTTCACGGATATTTAGATTTCCTTAACTTTCGGACAAAGCCGTATCTCGCCTAGTTGGGTTAGCTTGTTCTACTCAGGTCACGGATATCTAGATTTCCTTTACTTTCGGACAAAGCCGTAACTCACCATGATGAGTTTAGTGTGAGTTCCTCAGTTTATTTATCTGTAATCTTCCTTGACTTTCGGCCAAAGCTCTAACCCACCTTGTTGCGTTTAGCGTGTACTACTGAGGATACATATCTTTAATGTTCCATACCTTCGGCCAAAGCTGCAACTCACCTTGTTGTGTTTAGCGGGTACCGATCAGGACATATTTATTTATTGTTACTTGATTTCAGGCAAATTTGTCATCTAGTGGGTACTACTCAAGACATATGTGCTCAGTGTTCCTTTATTTTCGGCCAAAGCTATAACGCACCTGGTTGCTTCTAGCAAGTACTGCGCAGAACATATGTGCTAATTATTCCTCTATTTTCGGCCAAAGCTATAACTCACCTGGTTCCGGCTAGCAAGTAGCATTCTGGACATATGTGCTTAGTGTTCTTTTATATTCGGAAAAAGCTATAACACACCTGGTTGCGTCTAGCGAGTACTACTGATGACATATATGCTTAGTGTATCGTAAATTTACTTTCTGCCAAGGCTGTGTCTCAGATTGTTGCGTTTATCGAATACTACTCAGGACCTATATTTTTAGTGTTTCTTTCCTTT
The DNA here is from genome assembly GCA_030765055.1 of Mantis religiosa. Classification (NCBI taxonomy): domain Eukaryota; kingdom Metazoa; phylum Arthropoda; class Insecta; order Mantodea; family Mantidae; genus Mantis; species Mantis religiosa. The sequence continues at coordinate 160,237,434 of CM060950.1, forward strand.
TGGCCGATTATGCAACTCACATTGTTGCCATAAGTGAATCCCAAAAGCTTCTCTAGCTTCGGCTAAGCCGTATCTCACCTTGTTACGTTTAGCGAATACTACTCAGGACATATAAGCTTAGTCTTCCTCTACTTCCGGTCAAAGCTGTAACTCATCTTTTTGGCTTTCTCTTGTACTCCTCAGGACATATCTATTTATTGTTCCTCACCTTCAGCCAAAGCAGTAACTCACCTTGAGCCGCTTAGCATGTACTGCTCAGGACATATATCTGTAGGGTTCCATACTTTCAGCCAAACCTGTCACTCACCCTGACGCGTTTAACGTGTGCTGACCAGGACTTCTACCTTCAGTGTTCCTTTACTTTCCGCCAAGAAGTAGCCCACTTTGTTGCGTTCAGAGAGTACTACTCAGGACATATGTCTTTACTGTTGCATAATTTCGGCCACAGTTGTAACCATTCTTCTTGCGTTTAGCGTGCAGCGATCAGCACTCATTTTTTTAGTGTTCCTTTATTTTCTGACCAAGCCGTAACTCACCTTGTTGCGCTTAACGTGTACTTCTCAGAACACATACCTTTAGTGGCCTACAATTTCGGCCAACTCTGTACCTTACATTGTCTCGTTTATCGTGCACTCATCGGGACACATACCTTTAGTATCACTTTACTTTCGGCCAGAACCGTAACTCACCTTACTCTGTTTAGCGTGTAACCATCAGGACACTCATCTTTTGTGTTCCTTTACTTTCGGCCAAAGCTGTATTTCACCTTGTGGCGTTTAGAGTGTAGTCCTCAGGACATGCATCTTTAGTGTTCCTTTGCTTTCGGCCAAAGCTGCAACTCACCTTGTTGCGTTTAAGTACACTCATCGGGACACATATCTTTAGTGACCCTTTACTTTCGGCCAAAACCGTAGCTCACCTTGTTCTGTTTAGCGTGTACTCCTCGGGATACATATGTTTAGTGTTCCTTTACTTTCGGCCAAAGCTCTAAGTCACCTTGCTGCCTTTACCATGTACTGCTCAGGACAAACATCAATTGCTTTTGCGGATACTGTTAAGGACATATTTATGTATTGTCCCTTATATTCGGCCAAATATGTTGCTCGCCTTTTTGAGGTTAGCGGGTACTGCTCTGTACATATTTTTATTTATTGTTCCCTACCTTCGTCCAAAGGTGTAACTCACCTTGTTGAGTTTAGCGGGTACTGCTCAGGACGTTTATTTATTGCTCGTTATTTTCGGCCAAATCTGTATCCCACCTTGTTGCGTTTGCGTGAACTGCTCAGGACATATTTATTTATTGTTCCTTAATTTCGGCCAAACCTGTAGCTCCCCTTTTGGAGTTTAGCGTGTACTACTCAGGTAATATGTGCTCAGTGGTCCTTTACTTTCGGAAAGACCTGTAGCTCACCTTCTTGCGTTTAGCGAGTACTATTCCTTACATATATGCTTAGTGCTGCTTACTTTCGGCCAAAGCTGTAACTCACCTAGTTGCGTTTAGCGGATACCACTCAGTACAGATATCTTTAGTGTATCATACTTTCGGCCACACCTATAGCTCACCTTGTTACATTTAGCGAGTACTGCTCAGGACATATACATGTACTGTTCCTTACTTTCGGCCAAAGTTGAAACTCACATTGCTGCTTTTAACGAATACTGCTCAGTACTTGTATCTTAAGTGTTCATTTCTTTCTGTCGAAGGTGTGACTCACCTTGTTCTCTATAGCGAATACTGCTCAGCACATATTTCTTTCGTAGAGTTTACTTCGGCCAAAGCTATAAGTAATCTTGTTGTGTATAGCGAGATCTGCTCAGGTTATGTACCTTAAGTGTTTTTGTGGACAAGGCAGCAATTATTCCTCTTGTGCTTAGTGAGCACTACACAGGGATATGCGTATCATTAGTTATGTTTACTTGCCGCCATTTTACTACGTGAATGTAAGCGCGATAGGAGTACCATCAATACCAGCGATAATTCTGAATATCTCGACCAGCAAGTTCCTCACATGGTGACGTATTATTAGGTGGCTCCTTTTCGTTGTGCTGAGAATCCTCGCGTGTGTTGCAGTTTAATTTAGATGTTTATGTGTCTGTTTTCCCGTCCCAACTCCTTTTCGATGCAACCGGAGAGCCTTGTGTGAAATATTGCGTTAGAAACCCAATGAAACGTGAAATTGTTCGGTGTTGTAGAAATCCGCCAGGACGCCATTTAAACAAGAAGAAAATACAGCTGAAGTCATTGGATTAAACCTATTAAATAGGAAACTTTTAATCTGATCGTCATTTATCTGTATAATGAAAAGGCAATATCTGTGTGTAATTTTGTTTGAAATTATGATGCCCCGCTGTAATTCGAGGACGTATAGTAATATTTTCCATCTTGTAAGAGACATAAAATATGTACTGCTGCTTTAACAAGTGTTACTATCAGAGTGTAGTTATACAGTTATGTTATAGGAATAATAAATCTCACTCTCTTGCATCAAAGAAGAACAAGGTGTCTTTTATTGTGTTCATGCGGATACTATAGATCATAGAAATAGAGAACACGCTCCCATCTGGATGAGACGTCATAGGCAGTATAGTACTCAGACGAGCAGTATAGTACATAAAAGGCCAAGATTGCTTTACCCGGATGAGGTTTCATAAACATTATTTTAACGTCTTGATGTGTAGAACTATATTGCAGTGTTGACTATTGTGGCCTTGGGTGACGTTGCCCCGCAGCGAGCTACTCATCGTTTCCAGTATATTGAGTGTCTATGCACTAGAAGCCAGTTTAGTGCAGGCTTTCGCATTATACAGACAGAGCATTGGCTCCTTTGTAGAATACAGCCATGAGTCGGTATTTGAACCCACATGGTTAAAACAATTCTATGCAAAATAGTCTGCAGTAATATAGTCTGCAGTAATATAGTGTGCCTATCAGTATGTCATTCTAAAATAACTCACAAGGGCAGGGTCACACTGAAAAATGCAATGCCATAGCCGTGATTTAAACCTCTCTGCTAATCTCCGTCCGGTTGTCCAACCACTGAGCTACCATGGAAACATGCCAGCATGACATTACGTTCTCCAAGTCACTCCTATTTTTTCCTGATAAACTACAAGCAGATCTCACGTACACATGAGATATATGCCTAAATGGCGATTTATTATGCTGTAAGTACTTTAACATTCGGGCTTCATAATTTAGATCACTATTAGGTTAATTAATCGAATTAGAAACAATTTATTTCTACATACATTATGATTTGAAGTATTAGGCAGCATACCGTGAGCTATTATTTGTTGCTTCAAATGTTAAAATGAATCCCAGTAATTATTTTAGTTGTGCTTAGTTACAAAGCTAAGCATCTCTACATTAAGGGTAAGAGAATTTAAAGCACCATATTACATTTTCTATTAATATATGTTTGCTGCAATTTCGTATCAAAAGCACTGCGATTATATTGTGTAATTTTGCTCTATTTCATTCATCTTTGTATCTTATTTGGACCTCTTTTCGACTGTAATTAAAAGTCATAAAATACATCTTACAATAAGACTCATGGAAGTGCGTAAAATGTTGCAATTCCCAGTTTCAGAAACATTAGCCTAACGGCTACGATAGATTTAACAATCTAATGAGAGCCAGATCACCAGAAAGTTATAGCAGTATGCCACTTAATAGATTTAGACGCATGTGTAAAGTAGCTTTTCATTACACCTAACACATTAAGGAGAGCTGTTCTTTTTCTTTTTTCTACATATATCAAACCTGCATCTGTACTGTGTATTATTTTCCCAGCTTAATGCAATTCCGAAGTAACATTTCATAAAATATACTTATCTTACGCCAGCTTGCACCCAGGTATGCAAAAGCTTTCCGATGGACGAGGGGTTGGAGAGCCAAGGGGAACAAAATTCTGTGATCGTTTAGTTTAGCCTAGTGAACGCAAAGGTCAAGTTTACCTGCTGATCAACACTGACGTTACCCTCCACAGACCACAACAGTAATAACAACAATAGTAATAACAATAATAATAGTAATAATAGTAACATTAATAATAATAATAATAATAATAATAATAATGATGATGATGATGATGATGATGATGATGATTATGATGATGATGATGATGATGATGATGATGATGATGATGATGATGATGATGATGATGATGATGATGATGATGATGATGATGATGATGATGATGATGATGATGATGATGATGATGATGATGATGATGATGATGATGAAGTATCATTGATCAAGGATTATTATCTCATCCAAAACTGATGGCAAGTAGTTTCCCTCCTCAAGAAGGAAACCTTGATTTTGCGCAGCAACTAATGGAACGCGAAAATGCGATTCTGTTCATTAGAAAAAAATCTGGACAAGAATGATAACATAAGGAAAGTCTAGCATACTCAGATAATAGATTATATTGCCAAGATAAAGGTTGAACTGGTTTCTACAACCACCACACCAACCGAGAGGTCCTACCTGCCCCACCAGCTAGTTAAACAGGAGAAAATGGGGAAGACAAAATGGAGAGTCGTTTTTGCTGTATCATCCCACGAAGAGAACGGACCCTCACTCAACGATCTCCTTGAGATGGGATCAAATTTACTCCCGGAGATACTTTCAATACTCCTGAAGTTTAGGGCGTACCCAATGGCTATAATTTGGTGACATATCTCAGCCGTTCCTGTTGCTTATACTGGAAGAAAGTGATAGAGATTTGACCAGATTATTCTGGTACAAAGTGACTAACAACGACGAGGGAGCCTATGCGACCACAAGTGAGGTCACAACGTATCGCTTCACCAGACTACCCTTTGGTCTTCCCTGTAGTCCGTTCCTTCTCTCAGCCACCCTTCGAGAACACTCAGATCTACACCGTTTAAATTTCCCTAATGTAGCTCCTTTCATTGATAATAGCACCTTCATGGATGATGTCACATTTGTGACATATGAGCTCACGAGGCTCATGAATATTATTTATGTGCCCATGGCAAAGTGGGCAACTAACTCAGAACAACTCAGATGTATTTGGACGTCCGAGGGCAGAGAAGTGGAGGCAGATACACAAGCTCTTGGACCAGGGTGGCACACAGCAGCAGATACATTTCACCTAGATCACAGCAACATTGTAAATAGGTTACTGGAAGCACCCGCTGCGAAGAGACATCTCCTAAAAGCTACTTCCAGACTTTATGATCCAATTGGTCTTCTTACGCCCGTCTCTATGGTTGGAAAAGTTCTCTTCTAAGACACCTGGTACAGAGGACTTCCATGGGGTGAACTTTTGCCAAATGATCTGCGAATACGTTGGTACGCATGGATAACCAGTCTTCAAAAGATCTCACAAATTCACATTCTCCGAAGGGTAGGAACTACTAACGGAGCCAAGATCCAGTTCCATGTCTTCTGCGATGCCAGTAAAAGGGCTAACGGTGCAACCATCTATATCCGAGTATTGAAAATTGACAATGTTTCGGTTCATCTAGTCTGCAGCAAAACTAAGTTGTCGCCTGTGAAGACGGTAACACTTCCACGATTGGAGTTGTTGGCCAGCTTAGTGGGCACAAGATTCCTGAACTATTTCTGTCAATTTACAGGCTATGACATCAATCAAGCAATTCTTTGGAGTGATTCAATGGTTTCCTTGGGGTGGATCCGGAATCTTCCAACAGATGGAAGGACTTCGTATCGAACCGCGTAACAGAAATTCAAAGAAATCTGACTCCAGCTCAATGTCGGCACTGTCAAGTAGAGGACAACCCGGCAGATTTACTTACACCTGGACTTGCAGCATAAGAACTCCATACTTCCACGTTGTGATGGCACGGACCATCGTGGCTGCTGAATCACCAAGAATTTTGGTCTCAAGAATATGTCTCTAATACCCAACTTCCGGAATCGAAGAACACGAGAAAACACGTACTGGTGATTGAACAAGTTCTACCTCCTATTGATGCTTCCAGATATAGCTCATATATCAAGCTACTGCGGGGAAAAGCATGGATCCTCCGTTTCATAAGAAACTCACAACTTTCAGAAAGATCTTCAGCAGAGTTTGCAGCTCACGAACTTTCCACTGCACGGTATCTTTGGGTTGAGATTGCACAAATGAAATCTTTTCCATCAAAATTACTAGCTCTATAAAGCTATCAAGCGGTGCCCAATGAGTCCCAAATTTTTCGATTCAATCCACTTCTAGAGGATGGAATAATCCGTCTAGGAGGATGCCTGCAGGAAGCCGACAAACTTTCTCGATCACAACGTCATCCAATATTACTTGATGGCCACCACAATTTACTTCGACTGATGATTCAGTACACGCACATCAGGCTACATCATCTGGATGTTCAGATAGTTTTATGTGAACTGCGGGAGAAGTTTTGGATTCTTTGATCGCCCCAATCAATCAAGAAAGTACTGGGACAATGTCTTCCCCGTAAGCAGGCTAGGAACCCTTTCGGCCATGCAATTGAGGCCCCTCTTCCTAGTGACAGAGTCAAACCAGCGAAAGCCCTTGAAGTCACTGGTATAGATTTTGCAGGACCTTTCTACATTAAGGTGGGGAGTGACGTTAGGAAGAGCTACTTCACACCGTTCACCTGTGTGATTTCTCACGCCGTGCACCTGGAGGTATGTACCTCAATGCCAACAGATAGCTTCCTTTCCGCTCCGCAGAGATTTTCAGGAAGGCATGGCCTGCCTCACACCATTTACACAGATAACGCCCAGACCTTCCATGCAGCCAACAGGGAATTAGTAGAGCTGTGGGACACTCTTGCTGCACTAAGGACCCAACAGCATCTAGCAGAAAGAGTAATTTCTTGGACAGTTACTGTCCCACGGGCTGCTTCGTGGGGGGGGGCGGTGGGAGAGAATGGTCGGAACCATTAATCGCAGCCTGAAATTAACGCAGCCAGGTATTAGGCAAAGACCAAGTTACAGAGGAAGGCCTAAACACCGTCCTGATAATGACTGAAGCAGCCCTGAACTCCAGACCTATAACACAAGGAGAAGAAGCAGGTTCTGAACAACTGACACCAGCACACTTTCTTTGTGGAGCAAAACTAACAACAATATCCAGTGGACCTGAGCCTACGACGAGTGTCTCGCTAACAAGTGAATTCAGGAGACAGCAGAAGTTGGCTGACGATATGTGGAAATGTTGGCCCAGGGAATAACACACTCAACTGAGTAGTTTTTATGAGGTCCGACAACCCAATAAAAAGTATCCCCAGCTGAGAACCGGAAATGTTGCTCTCATCCACGAACCAGTCATTCCAAGCCATATGTGGAAAAAAGGCCGGATAGTTGAACTGCATGAAGGAAGGGATGGCAACATTAGAACAGCTATAGTTCACACCGCACATGGAGGCACGATCACCTGACCCGTCCAACTGGTCATCCCCTTGGAGATTTACCAGGGTGGGGAGGATGTGGAAGAATGTCTTTCTCTTGAGCCTCATTGAGGTTAAGTGACTTATCTTTGTATACATTGTTAGATCACGAACTGGGCTTCACTGAGAACCCCTGCCCGCCTCGGTAGCGTAGATGGTAACATGTCTGCCTCACGTTCAAGCGGTCCCGAGTTCGAATCTCGGTCAGGATGAGTTACCTGGATAAGGTTTTTTCCGAGGTTTTCCCTTATCCTTAAATACAAATGTCGGTTAGTTCTAAGCTCTAAGGACCCTGGGCTGATTTGAGCATTATTTCACCCATTCCATTCATCGTCCGATATGACTTAACCTTGGAAGACATAAATTACAAAACAACTGAGAACCCATCTTTGCCAGACCTAATACAGGGCGTTGCTTGGTTATGAGATGGTTACACATAGCAAAAGACAGGAAATAGATAATTTTCACACTGTGATTATTGATAAAGATGTGGCACTCTACTTACAAATAAGTACAGCGCTTGCATCGTAACTTTCTTAACTTTCTTGTCCCATCTTGCTCACGTTGGTGCACTATTCAAACTTAACATAAACTGAACCGGGGAGCTGTATTCGTCACCCACCCCACGCTGAGTGAACGACTCAGCCAGAAGACCCATGGTCATACCGGTCCAAACCACCACCCCTCTAGGGAGCAAATTGCCTACGCTATTGCCCTCCTTGGGAGGGTGGACCTGTCACGCAGACAAAAAATGCTGGCTTAGCCTAGTGGGTTACCACAATATGTTCTTTGGAATAAAGCAGTGCTGTTCTAAGCTGACGGTATTATTCATTACCCTGGTATTTCTATCCTAGCATATGTAAGGCGTAGTACACTAGAAGGTAGCAAGGATAAAGCCCTGGTGCTGGATTGTTGGGTAATTTCAAAACGGATGACGGGCTCGGGCTTGTAAATAAACGTAAAAAAAAAGTTAATTTATCACATGTAAGGCAAAAATGCTTCACGTTAAAGGTAAAGTAATCCCAATGATCCTAACGATCGCATCTTTTGGTCCGCGATACTGAGATGCCTGGAAGAAACAAGTTGGCCTAGCGTGCACACATCCACTGCTAACGTACTTACCCTGTTCACCCACATCCAGTACACCCTGAACTGAGTGCAGTGATGGAAGCGGTATTTATCAGTGTGATAGGGCTTAAATATGTTTTTGCCATACACTCTCGGTGAAACTGATACTAATGACTAACTGCAGGATTAACCAGGCTTCAGAGCTGGCAAAATGTTTCTACGCCCACCTCAGTAGTGTGTCTGCCTCAGGTTCAAGAGGTCCCGAATTCGAATCTCGGTTAGGGTGAGTTACCTGGATAAGGTTTTTCCGGGCTTTTATCATATACTCTCGGTGAAACTGATCCTAATGACCTAAGTGCAGGATTAACCAGACTTCTGAGCTGGCAAGATGTTTCTACGCCCACCTCAGTAGTGTGTCTGCCTCAGGTTCAAGAGGTCCCGAATTCGAATCTCGGTTGGGGTGAGTTACCGGGATAAGGTTTTTCCAGGTTTGCAGTTATCCTGATAGACGAATGTCAGGTAACTCTGAGCTCCATGGACCCCGGAATCATTTGAGTATCATTTCAACCATTTCATTCATCGTCCGATATGACTTAACGTTGCAGAACATAAATTACAACAAAAAAGTGGTTTGACCATGCCGGTGCCAAAGCAGCATTTCATCGAGAACTAAAATAAATAAACAAATAAAATATTAATGATTGTAACAAAGAGTCTTATTTAAACAAGGTATACAACCTAAGGCAGGTATCTCTACTTAGAGTATGATCTTGCAAGGCCTGGACAAACAAGGTCGCAGTAGCTGTTTGCAAGAAGTCTGTAGTAGTGGAGGAGATAAATGAAAGCTGGTTATAACCAACTTAACCTAATCATGTAAAATAATATTTCAGAATGACATCTTAATGTTGAATTCGGATAGAAACTCTGATTTAGGTAAACTGATTAACAATAATTGCGTGTAAGGCACTACTTCGTGTTGCATTGTTTATCTGGCATTATTACGTTTTTGTACATAACTGGGTTCGTGAAGATGATATGAAGGCCTTCTCGCATTACTTTAACTACAATTCGACACTCACTGTTTATGTGGCTATTTTTATGCTCATTGTGATGAAGATGAACTGCAGGGTGAGGAGGTCACGTTCACTATCCAATATCTTTGAATCGGTTCCTGTTTTCTGATTTCCCGGTACAGAAACTCTAGAGCGGCGTGAGAAATGTCGCTGTTCACCACAGCGAAACAAAATCATATATTATTAGATAACATAAAACATACATCAAATACGCTTCCGTTATTGTCATAGTTGTATAATTGAAACGAGTGTTATTATGTATTTATCCTTTGCTTATTAAACATTACAGTTTAATCAGGATTCTAGCAAAATAGCAAATATAGGAGTATCAAAACGAAACAACTAACCTAAAATATTAATCTCGCTTTTCCAATGTACCTCTTTTTCTGTTTTTAAATGTTATTCGTGAAGTATTTACTTTCTTTTATCCAAGAAATTGAGGTTAATACACTATGGAAGTCAACCTATGTGTTATGCAGCAAACTTGAAAGGTATTATATAGAAACTAAAATGTGAAGCATTTCCGTAAATGAAAAACACGTGAGCAAGATGATCTAGTGTCAATGCATTGTGTCCGATTGGATTGTCTTCAACTGTGCGTTTAATCTGGAGCAGATATATACCACTGAAGAAAATCATTTCCAGAGAGTTTTAGACACCGGCATTTATTTTGTTGTTACACTGTTCTGCCGGCTATATGTGCCCTTTTTCGTTTATTTCATTATTTGACTCTCCTCCATGTTTTCTTGTTCGTGTCATTCTTAATGAGATGGTTGACTGTCTCTTGTACTGTATCGCATGTACATGTCAGCTGTTCTTCAATGTGAAGTCTGCGATAAATATGCCATGGTTTTTCCATGTCAGTAAACTGGCTATAAATACCGGGCTAGTTGGTCGTTTTATCTTCAGTCTATCCTTTCCTGTTATGAAAAACGATTTAGTTGTTATGGGTCCTCCTTTTGTAAAGCTGTACCACCTATTCTACCATTGATTAAGTCAGGCATCATAGACTTCTGCTCGAATTGTTGTTTGTGTAATCTTGTAATTGTTAAAGTCATCTCCAACTATACACGCGTGTTTTGTCAACTTGTCGGCTAGCTCGTTTTCAACAACAGCAATACGTCATTTGACCAAACCGAAATAAATTTCCCATTTGTTTTGGTGCAAAAGTCGGATTGTCTTCTGTACGTTTTCTGTTACTGAACAATGCTCGCTATTGTGTTTTGCAAGGGATATTGCTTTTTGCTGTGTGTAAACTGCTGAAATTGTTCCTAACTTTGGTGTGTCCTACAGTTTATCTAGTTCCTGTATTAACCTTAACAACCTTAACAGCATTAACAGCCTTAAAATCGCAGTGGCCATACAGTCAGCATTTTAGTTCGGTATTAGGGTTCCTTGTTTGAATATTTCTGCTGCCGTTTCCCCTTTGTCCCATGTTTTAATACCGTCTGTGTAGATCTCGACGTCATATGCAATCTCGTCCTGTATTTCCCTTATTTGTTATTCTTCTGCGTGATAAGCTCGATTACTTAGATTGCCAGTAACATCGTACTCTCTGTCTCCTTCTGCCATGTGTTGATCTGTACAGCTTCCCTTTACCGTCTATTTCAATGTCAGTCAGTTGAGTTCCGGCTATAATTCAAGAAGCATCATATGAGACTGTTTCTATGCATTAATTAATTTGGAACTGTGTAATCACTGCACTCTGAATTTTTTAGGGTTCGGCGCGCTTTTTAAAGCTTCTTCTCCAACTAGTACAGTGCAGGTCAGGATTGGTTCGATTGCTTCTTTGTAAATTGTATGCAGAACACGATTCCCTATTTCCTAGGTATGTTTGTTTGATCACATATTTGATGTACGTTGTTGTCAAAATTGTTCCATTTGTCTCTTTTTAGGTATAATATTCCTTCATTTTAGGTTTTTTTTTTTTTTTTTTTAACTAAAATAAGTCTTTTAACGTTTTGTTTGTTCATCAGAACATGTACTTATAAGTTTCCTTTCCTGCTACCTATTTGTAGGATATATTCATAAAACTATTTCACAAAAGTACCCAAACATTGTCAAAAATATTCACCAAAAACGCACAAAATGAAGTTAACTGTTTGCTCTGTGGTTCCTTTTTTGGCACTGCAGTAGATAGTCACATATATATCCAAATGTTTTGGGGTAAACGACTTCATATTGTCACGCAACATATTCCTGTATGACGAAAACGTTCTTTCAACAGAACATGACGTCATTGGAGCGTAGACCATTGTTGCCAGTGCAGCAGGTTCTGGGAGTAGCCTTCCTGTATACTTTTCTCTCTGCAATACTGAGTTTAAGATTTTAATGTCTTCAAAACCAGTGCCTGTTGAACTCTTCCATGAACGACTGCAGGTGATCTCATTAAGCAGATTATGCTCCTGCTGAGCATTTAATAGCTGCATCAAGATATCACCACACGTCATGTGTTCTGCGTTTAACGGAAGTTTCAATCGGAAGGACATTGCCTTTTCTCTTTTGTATCTCCAACGTAATATGTAGTAATAATATTTCTGCATGTGTTTATCTTGGTTGATATAGATATGATGGAAATATATGAAACAAAACAATAAATACGATTAAATGGAGACTAAAATGCATATATCTCATAGCTGCAAAGATCTACTCCAGGGAAAGATTTCACCTCTTTCCTTTGTGTTCCATTGTGTGCTTCTGTCTGATATTCCGTAGGAACAGAATTTGAAGTACGGTCGGACTCATTAAACCATACACCTTATCTTTATTGGGATGAATGTCATTTAACGGTGCATTTTAATTCTTTTATTAACTTACTCTCGAATATGGCCTTCCAAATTAACTGTGCAAATCGGAAACACAATTCTTCTTTTCAAAAAGGGAAAGCAGCTATTTTGGTTATTTTAGGTGTCAAAACCCTCATTTAGGCTCCTTTAAAGATGAAATAAGGTGAAATAACCTAAATTTCGGGGCCCTATTTTTCATTAATATTAATGATTTGGCTCGTTGAACCTTAGGTTGCACCCAGCATTCGATCATTCATATGTCTTGGTTTGTATAGCTTGGTCCTTCCAATTTACTCTTTCCTTCCGTACTGAGGAGTAGGTCATCGGCAAAGGCGATAACTTTTTATTACTTCGTAAAATTCAGATTGAGCCGAGATTTACATGACATCTTTCAAAAGCCCGGGTTGCGTGTTGCCTCCTAAGGTATCCGTTATCCAGTGTCCAGTTTTGTAAGTCTTTTCCAGTAACGTTGAGGAGACTGATGGGTCGATATTTACAGACACTCTGGATTGCTCTGTACGCGCTTTTACTATGTAAAGGTTGCCGATATTTTCCATTCATTGGGGAAGTGTCCCTCTATGACGCATCCTTACATAGTTCTGTGACAAATCTGGAAAGAGTCTGAATGCTCTTAGAATGATATTGGCACTCAGACTGTCTTCCCTCATGAAATTCTAAGGGTTGAATTTGTGCAACAACATTAAAATCTTCTGTTTCGTAACTTTATATCATGCGGAGTATGTAATGTTTCATCACTCGTTTACTCTGTAGTTTTTGCTGCTCATTATCCTCCGGGACAAAATTATCCATCATGTATTCCCGAGTGGTGGCAGTATCGCTGTTGTTCATACCATCACCCAACTTGCTGTGAACAGCACTGTGAGCAAAATTTGTCATGTCAGTTATTTTGGTCCGATTTTATAGACGACATTTCATGGCTTAGGACCTTAGTCACTCCTCAGAACTCCTTCTAGGGTTTCGTTTTTCCCGTCTATCGTTGAATGATATTGCTTATCAATTTCGAACTACCGGTTTTTTCTCTCTTGTCTTACTTGTTCTCTAGAAGAGGTTCTGCAGCACGTTGACCGATTTCTGTAGCAGTGTTAATGCTGTTATCCACTATTGCCGATATTTATCTTTAATTTTCTGGTCTATCCGCCCTGTTAAGCTAACGCTACGATTTCGTGATTTACCTTCACAGGTGTGTCAGTTCCTGACTAATTATTCGGTGTTGGTGTATGCTTCTGCAATTTGAGTTAACTCTGTAATCGTCTCCTATCCTCTTTTTGAGGAACTCAAGGTAGATTTCCGGCTTCTCTCTAGGATGGCGTCAAATTTAACAAGACTTTCATCTTTTATAGTGTATGCTTTAGATTGGATGTTGACCACCATGCATTGATAGAGTTGACCAATGTTAAAAGTTATCAGTCTGTTATCAGAAGAGCTTTCTTCTTCATCAACATGCGGTGTACAATTGGTCCCTTAGTATTGGTTAAGTCAATTTAACTGTTTCCAAATGCCATTTCAAATGTTGTATTTCCTTACTCCTCGTTTATTGCATGTAGTGACCTAGCTGAAATGTCTTCTAGAATCTTTGCACGTGCGACGAAAAATATATCATATCACAGAAAACTTCTTGTATTCGTGTCACTGGAAACAACTCCATATCCTTTACTGCGTGCAAGAATTTAGTATAATGACCTTGTACATTTTTCCATATCCACGTCTCTATTAAAGTACATACTTGTATAGGAAAAGTTTATATTTGAGCATTTGGCACCATTCAGGTTTCAAGCACATTTTCTGGAATAATTTCCTATGTTGAAACAATAATGCCAGGGCTGCTTCAAGTTCGTCACCAAATTTTTCATTAATGTTCTGACAACGTCTGCCAGTAACTGGTCATTGTTCATTGTACTAAGTGAATTAATCCCAACATTTGATTCCAGGGAATTAAACTTCAGAAGTGTCCATACATTCAACGCTCTTATTATTCTTACTCTCAACCACTAATTTGTACAGTTTAAGTTGTCACTGCTTATCACTTCTGAGTAGTATTTCTGCTTCCCTAAAGATGGCGCCTCTTGTTCGATGCACTGCAACTGTGGACATAATGCTCTTGTACCGCCCAGTGATAGCATTGGTGGACTCCCACATGGTTCCAATCTGATCCCGGTCATGTAGCTGTTCGCACATCCTTGTCTCTTCTCACAAATCTTTCGGCTTATTCCGTTTCTCATTCACTTCGGTTTTCAGTTTCTAAAAACATTTTCGTAATTCAGTTACAGCTTTCACAGTATTTTTAATGAAGACATAAATATTCTTGTTTGTCTCCGTAATATTCAAAAGAGATTTGAGAGAAGTACTAACACACTTTTCCACGTAGTCCGTTATCGTGGAAATAAAGAGAGTATACAACAAACATACGCACATACATATATACATCCATACCCACCTATCCAACTAATAATAATAATAATAATAATAATAATAATAATAATAATAATAATAATAATAATAATAATAATAATAATAATAATAATAATAATAATAATAATAATAATAATAATAATAATAATAATAATAATAATAATAATAATAATAATAATAATAATAATAATAATAATAATAATAATAATAATAATAATAATAATAATAATAATAATAATAATAATAATAATAATAATAATAATAATAATAATAATAATAATAATAATAATAATAATAATAATAATAATAATAATAATAATAATAATAATAATAATAATAATAATAATAATAATAATAATAATAATAATAATAATAATAATAATAATAATAATAATAATAATAATAATAATAATAATAATAATAATAATAATAATAATAATAATAATAATAATAATAATAATAATAATAATAATAATAATAATAATAATAATAATAATAATAATAATAATAATAATAATAATAATAATAATAATAATAATAATAATAATAATAATAATAATAATAATAATAATAATAATAATAATAATAATAATAATAATAATAATAATAATAATAATAATAATAATAATAATAATAATAATAATAATAATAATAATAATAATAATAATAATAATAATAATAATAATAATAATAATAATAATAATAATAATAATAATAATAATAATAATAATAATAATAATAATAATAATAACCCATTGGGCGATAGCCCTTAGAGGGCCAAGGCCTGCCAACCCGACTGCCGGCCTCACACCTACATACGCAAGGTAGAGGTGGGCATTCATCAACCCGATACTGAGAGGAGATGTGATGAGCATCTCAGCACCCAGGCAAGAAAGTTGGCTTTCTTGACCAGGGCCGCTTACTTATCGTAAGCTCCTCAATTTCCTCACGATGCTTAGTGAACACCGGTCCTATACCCGGCACTTAAAATCTGCACCCCATGGGTGGGCCCGATCCCAGGCCAAATTCTGTGGCAGCGAGCCAAGACATGATGCCTTAGCACACTACGCCACGGCGCAGGACACCCACTTTCTTACCTAGCTCCATATATGCATACATGCATGCATATACAGGATGTTTCAAAACTTAAACCGAACATATAGAAGTAGTTGCTCAGCTTCTATGTGACACATATAGATGGTTTTCACCGCCAATAGAGCCGCATAAAAGAATTTCTCCAGATGAGCGTGGATTACGCAGTGACAGGAACAACGACGCGACCCTCACGCTCTCGGAGTTCACAGGTATGTCACACGCCATGCCGCGTGCTGTAACTGTTTGTAAACATACCGGCATACTCCGCAGTAGCTTGTTTGCTACTATTAAGAATTTCTTTGGCTTATGAAACCGCAATAAAGAAGCTATTGCTTAATTATTGCTTATGCGTGTTTAACGTGTTCCAAAGTTCCGTTATAGCAGTCCATAATGGCAAATAAGCTGGTGGACATATGCAACTTATAAATTTTGAGAGAAGTTAATGTTAGTGAGGTTAAGGATGGAATCATTAAATGATAAACAGGAGAGAATGCAACATCAAAGGATTGTAGATAAATTAAGCAAAACTAAAAGGATTATACAATGATACTAAATGAAGCATTTATAACTGGAAAGATAGCTGTTGATATTTACAGTAAGTGTTTGAAAGTATTGTACAATTAAGATCACAACAAAATGTTCTGAAGTTAAACAAATAAATATTATCATTGATCAAACTATTTCTTCTATTCATATTTTAATGAAACTAAATTAACCGTGCGTTCGTGGAACTACAGCTCCTTCATCCCTCAAAAGCGTATCCGTCATTTCGGCGTTCGTATTACGCTCCATATTGCTTGGATTTGCTAAGTACGCGCAAAATCCTTCCTGTTAGGACGGAATGTGTAGTTTTACACCGAAGAGCAACCTTGCAACTAGTTATTAGTCGACTTTTGAGCAAATAACTGCCCTTTGCCTCATTACCTCAAAGGAAGGCTAGTGTCACTGATAAAGATCAAGAAGTAATGCTTTTGTTTTCGTTCCCGGTGCGACCAAATAACTATTGAGGTTCGCACAACAGTGGTTCCTGCTCTACAGTAATAACAAAGTCATGTATTATTTAATGCTGCAGAAAATTATTCCTAACAGGACCTCGAAGGTGCGACACTGAAATTCGGACTAGTTCAGTTACAAACTACGCAACGGCTATAATCGTTCAGTGTCGTTTTGAAACAACCTGTATACACACATACGTACATGCTTACATAAGCACATACGCACATACGTACGTACACATATACCTTAACGAAGGCAAAGGAGCAATCTCATATGATGTTTCCTGCATTATAACCAAATCTCAACCATTTGACTTTGTATTAGAAGGAAAAGAGAAGCTATACATACCAACATACGGGTGAGAGAGCGTGATGCCCCTGTTGAACAAACCCACTGGGCTCATTGATCAGAAAAGTGTCAGATAAAGGAACAAAGGCGAGATTGCATATGATATCGAGATCAACACCGACGGCAGTAAAACAGTAAACGAAGTGGGAGCGAAAGCAGAAATATTTAAACAAGGAAGCCCAAAAGGAAGGTAAAATACATATTACATGACCAGTGCTCTAATAACCAGGCTGGACAAACAGCAATTTTAAGGCTCTGCAGGAGCTCGAGCAACTGTAACACGCATTAAAGGAAGAAAAAATTGCTTTGGAAAAGATCGCTAAATAACATTATTCCTTATAAGACACAAGAGCAAGCATTGTTCCATAATAAGAAACATCCAACAAACATTCAGACTTCTACAACATAGCAAATGAGAACTCCATTTTGGTTGGTTCAAATAATTTGGTGTTGCTGCAAACGGGCTGGAGAAACAAGCGTCTATAGTTGAAGATGAATTTTTCAATTACAAAGTTACACAAACAACAATTCCAACGAAAGTCTACGAGGCCAGACTTAATCAGTGGCAGAGAGGTGGAACAGCTCTACGAAAGGAGGACGAACAGCTAAATCATGTTACCTCACAGGAAAGGATAGACTGAAAATCTACCAATTAGTCCGGTATTTATAGCCAGTTTACTGGCATGGGAAAACCATGGCATATTTAACACAGACTTCACATTGAAGAACATCTAACATGTACATGTAATACAGTACACGAGAGAATCAGCCATCCCATTTAGGAATGGCACGAACGAAAAAACGAGAAGAAACGAGGAAAAACAAAAAACAAAAAAAAAAACGAAAATGAGGACATAACGCCAGCCATAACACAAAAGTTAATAAACGAATATTTGAAGGCTTTCTACAAGTATATACAGTCGATAAACTTATGTTAAGGTTAAGAATTTTGAATACATCTCAGCGGACAACCTACACAAATAAAGAAACGTGTACGGGATGTACATGTAACAATGCAAACAGAACTAATGAAACAAAATACAATGTAAATATATAGAAGACTCTAGGTAATGTGTAACTACTTTTAGCAGAAGATGGTAGAAACCAATCTCAATTGTAAATAGAGATAACATGTTTTAATATTGCATTTCCGAAAACATATTATAGAATAGGTAAAAAGAAGAATGTATTAAAGCATTTAATATTGCAAATCCAATAAGGCATGCTGCTTCATGAAAATGCCTGCCCGCCTACTGCCTGCCTGCCTCCCAACCCATCTACCCACCGAACCGCCTGTCCATCCGCCCAACGACCCACTGATCAAACAACCACCCACGCACGTACCCAAAATAATGATAGGAAATTTTGAAAGTCTGTCAGTATTACTCAATATTATGATTCTGCTTAGGCCCTCTTGTCCTGATGTTTTCTTAATAACCTAAGTTTTCAATAATATGGAAGATTCCAAGACCAGAAATATATAAAGAGCGGCATGTCCTGTTACGATGGACCATGCAGTATTAATGAAATAAAATGTAAGAAAAGTAATTACGTACATACACATACACAAACATAATACACACATACCAAACAAAAAGCAACTGATATGCACTCAACCTACAAATCCCAAATTAAAAACCAATGAAATTTGAAAATATATGAGTTTATAAAACAATCAACGGGATATTTTTGGGACTACATGGTTATGCGCGTTACAGCCATGTAATATTATTACCTATCTTCCTTATAGCATTCAATTTTAAAAGTGGATATTTTTATTATTTAGAATAGAAAGTATTACCCTCGGGACTTGAATGAACTTAATTAAGGGAATGCGATTTGTGGAAAAGAAATATTCCCAAAGTCAGATCAACCATTCCTAATAATGAAAGGACATTATTTAAATGCGGCAACATTTAAAGGAATTTCAATAAACTTTCCGAGACCTGTTAATAGAACAAATAATGTGTCCATATAAATTATATTTTAATGAATTTTTTGTTTTTCAAAATATAAGTGATGTCTATTTTATGGAATTGCAGTTAGGTACAAAAAACCATTGAGAATGAAGAGCACATCGCAGGCTGCTCACAGCAAGTTCCAAGTAGGCACTTTGTCATAAAGATATCTTAAAATTTCACAACCTAATTAAAACTGTTGTTAATGTTCATAAGAGGAAATTTTAAAATTGTGGAAAACAGTTTTTCGTAGTTTGTTATAGCATTTAAAGCTGTGGTAGAAATGTAGATTTGATTTATATTGTTGGTGTAGAAGTAAAATAGAAGAAAGTCTGTTTTAGATATATCAGATGAATAGATTTGTAAGGTTACTGGAATCCAGTAGTCTATAGGTATAGTTAGTTCGTTAAGGTAGCAAGTTGATTTTATCTGAAAAAATTGTAAATTGGTTTGTGTAATTTTATTTAAAAATTAATAAAGTTAAAAATGAAGTTTGCATAATAAGGCCTGGTATAGGTTCCAGAAACTGGGCTATTATATATGCAGATTTTATTTTGTTTTATTTTTATTTTATGTAATTTTTATTCTTAGTTAATTTTCCTAATGTAAAGTAAGGGAATAAATAATTTGTTTCATAATAATGACAGTGTGAATTTAGTATTTATTCTGTGTTTAAATATTCAGTTAATTCTCCAGTTAAGTAAATATTCGAGTTTTAATTTCTGATCTTTACCTTCCCATCCCACTCTCTCTTTATTATAAAGAAACTGAAACTTAAATTTCGGTAAAACTTCATATTCCATTTTTGGTTATTTTATCTACCTCAGTTATCTAAACGGTAGAGAAAATGACTTCCTAAAGAGATTTGACTCCCTAAGTAATTCTGCTTTCCTACAACAGGGGAAGTGAGCTTCAGAGTACAAAATGCATACAAAAAGCAATTAGTTTACAATATTTCTGAAGTACAATGATGGTTTAGAAAATCTGATGTTCAAACCTAATGACATCCAATAACAGCCCAAGAGACGTGATCTGGTTGGATCAATCATCCACTCATCCAAAGTAGAGTTTCACTTATGCTCTTTTGAATTTAGAACTTGGAGTAATTGTTTTAAACTTTCCCGTTACGCATTCCTATGCGACATGTACGTCTGGTTATCATACAGAAAAGTAGAACGTCCAGGTTCCGCCTACATTCACACCAGGCATGCCTAAAATCTGACAAGGCTATTCAGCTGAAGATTTGTTTACGTTAACATTTCCATCCATGGAAATGAAAATTATATATTATGAATGCTTCTATCTACTACATCAAGATACGAATTTTAAGGTGAATTAGCTCCTTGGAACCACCTGTTATCGTAGATTTATCTTATGCACCTCAAAGTAAACAAATAAAAGGAACGTATGTAACTTATCCATAGGATTAATTTGGTAAAATGTTTGGAACTGCCTCTTAAGATTCTGGAAGTTTCATTGGTTCCAGTAAGGCCTTTAAATCTTATATTTAAAATTTTAATGAAAATGGAATACCGATAATAATTTGGCTGACAGCTTTATTGAGATAGACTAAAATGTAGAATGTGCGAATTTTGGCGATTCGCTGTCATTGGGCATTTGAAAATTTCATCTATTAAAAACATGAAGGAAGTTATATACAGAGCTTTAAGTGTAATTAAATACAAAATTCTAAACCTATACGAATTTTATGTAAACTCATGCAGGTAGACTGCGGAACGTTTAAGAACAAGAGTTTGTAAAAAATTACCTCACTTATTTTTCTTTATTCAGTTACTAATCCCTTATTAGGTAATCCTCATATGTATGGAGACTTTGAGTGAAGTAAAGGTTACTGAAGAGTACAGAAATGCGAATTATAGTATACGAAAAACCATCAAACACTAACTATTACCACTATAATTGTTGAAACCCAAGCTGTGAATTGTACAATGTAAGCTTATGTAAACTGCAATGCAACAAATATATGTAACATTACACAATGTAAGGCGACATTATTTTAAGCGCAAGATGACTATGCCGCTAAAGCTGCCTTCGAATAAAAAATGCCTTCAAAACTGATTGGATTAGAAGAGAGATGTGAGGCTAAAATATATTTATGGCCCAGAGTTCAATAACTAAATGAGGCTTATAATTTTCTGTGTTAAACATTGGATGGAATTCCTACTACAAAAAATTAAAGGAACGCGAGGATTGATTGACTACATATGACGCCAAAATGAGCGGAAATAGCTAGCAAATTAGGATAATTAAGAATTTATAGACGTGGAAGTAGGTACATACAGAATGTTCCGAAACGACACCGAACTAATATATAGAAGTAGTTGCTCAGCTTCTATGTGACACATACAGAGAGCTTTTATCGCCAATATAGCCACATTAAAAACGCTCCAGAATGGTTGTGGATTAGGTAGTGACAGGAGCAACGCCACGTGCCTCACGCTATCGAAGGAATTGCCGGTAGGTGTCACAGCGTGCCGCCTGCTGTAGCTGTTTGTAAACATATCGGCATACTCCAAGGTAGCTTGCTACTATTAACAATTTCTTTGGCTTATGAAACCGCAATAAATATGCTAATCCTTAGTTAATTGTTTTATGGCTGTTTAATGTGTTCCAACATTCCGTTATAGCAATCGATGGCCGCAAATAGGTAAGCTGATGGACATATGCAACTCAAGCCGTTTAGAAGGAAGTTAATGTTAATAAGGTTGAGGATGGAAGAATTAAATGATAAGAAGATCAGAGAACAATATCAAAGAATTGTAGATAAAGTTAACCAAAACTAAATCCTTTAAGCAATGAGACACGCATTTTATTTCACTGTGTTTAATAATACTAAGTAAAGCATTTGTAACTTAAAAGGAAGCTGTTAATTTTACAGTAACTTGTTGAAAGCACTGTACAATTAAGATCATAGCAAAATGAGCAACTGTGGAACTGTCCGAATCATTAGTCGACATTTTCACAAATAACTGCCCTGTGCTGAAAGCGAGGCTAGGGTCACTGATAACGAGCAAGGAGCAATACTTTTATTTTTGTGGTCGGTGTGTCCCAATAACAAATTTTGAGGTTCGCACACCAGTGGTTCCTGCACTGCCTAATCAAAAAATCATGTAATATTTAACGCTGCATAAAATTATACCTAAGAGAATTTTGAAACTGCGATACTGAAATTCGGACTAGTTAATTTATAAAATACGAAACGGCTATATTCGTTCGATGTCGTTTCGAAACAAACTGTATGTTACATTTGTTGAGAAAATTGGGAATCAATCAGTTACCACCAGGTTTCGCACCGTTTGTAGGGTACTGTAGAAACGTTCAGTGTGCTGTCGATTAAAAATTGTAAGCAGTGAAGTCCTGGAATGAATGTAAAAGAGAATCTAGGAAGAGATGACTAAACTTTGGTCAATGCATAACGATTCAAGTTAATTAACCTCCAAAACGTGGGAGTATGAAAAATTGCCCCGCCACAAAGAAAGTTTGTGGGGCTTATCCTGGAGAATTTATGTCACTATCGCGGGTCTGCCTTGAAGGAAAAGCCAGGGTAGCCGAATAACATCGCCTTGATTCTTATTGGCCGGCGGAACGGAAAAAGCACGCCCTTCTGTGCAGCCGCGAGCTGAAGTTACGGAGCCAGAAGCAGTTATTAGCACATAAGGGACCTTTGGATACTATAATTCCAGAGATTTATATTTCCGGAGGCATCTCCTGTGCGATATAAATCCAATGTGGGGACTAGAAAAAGTTATTAGTGGAGAAGGAGTGAGTACTGTGTTTGGTGCTTAGATCTTCAAGTTCAGGCGGCTCTGTGAGCGCCGCGGAGCCGAGTCAGTCGATCAATGAGGAGTGCATAGAAGTGTGGTACGGTATAAGCTCCGCCGGGGAGGAGTCGGCAGGCCGTGGAACGGTGCAGGAAGCAGGTTACAGATCAATAAATGTGGCTTCTCAGTAAGGAATCGGTGGGCTGTGGAGCAGGCAGCAAAGCAGTTTACGTGCGAATATGGAATTTAGAATCAGTGTGTAGCTCCGTGTCAGAAGAGGATCTATGTGGAAGTCAGAGAAATTATGGCAGCACAGGGGGTGCGAGGCAAAGATTCAGAGGGAAGTATTATGTAGACGTGTCGAAGTGGTTTGGTAGTGTAAGAGATGTATTTGCAAATAACGCAGTTTGAGGTGAACTTCTGTGTTTTTATCACAACATGTTTATGAATGAGCAATTCTTTGCTGTGTGGAACTGCTCTCATTGCAGATTGTTAAAGTACCGCACTCCATGATTTAGTGTGGGCAGTTTCTTGCTCTGCGAAATTGGTAAATGCATATTATAAGTTAGGGTATATCATTGTATGTTTATATATGCGCAATTCATTGTTTTAGGGAAATAGTCACAATGCCAGCTGCAAGTTGGAGTACGCTTCTGTAAGTTAGGTATGAACAAAACTTAGCTGTATGGAACTGGACTCATTACAGATCGCATAAGGTACACGGTAATTGAAATTCTTTGGTGTGTGGAACTTGACTCACTGCCGACTGCAAGTTGAGGTTCGTCGCTTTACGTTTAAGTATTGCAATTCTTGCTATGTGGAAATGCAGATTGCAATTTATGGTACACCATTACATGGATAGTTATGGGCGCTTCTTCCACATATGGCTATGGTTTCATTGGAGAATGAAAGTTAGGGTACGCCACTCCAAGTTATGGGCAATTCGTTGCTGTGAGAGACTTCTCTGATTGCAGATCTCAGGTTATAGTGCACTATGTACTCCACTGTATACATTTGCACCTGTTTTATGCGTAAACCAGTTTAACGTAATTCATATTATACGTAAATATTTGCAGGTCCTGCGAAAAATGTAAATTATAAACCTGTTAATTGAACTTTATTTGTACCTAATGCATTTATAGGTAATTTGCAGTTATACGTTAGCATTTCAGTGAAGCACGAGTGATTTATACGTAATTCAATGAATATACGAAATAAGAAAAGAAACCCGAAACGCATTTTCCTTGTCGCTACTGACAAAGTAACAAGTCGCTTTCGGCCACGGAAGCAGAGGACAAAGACGTGAGTTCATACATTTCTTGGGCGCAGCAGTGTCGTAGCAAAAAACGATAAGTAAAAATAATTGCCCATATATGTTGTTTACTCTTGAACAGCTGTTTTGTCTTTCAGTTCTCAGTCGCTTTTAATCAGCTATGGAGAAAAGAAAAAGGGAATATTATACGCTAGATAGGAGAAGTGGTACTTTATAGACCCAAAACAAAAAGCGAAATTGCTTGAGACATAGGAATTGCTTATACACGCTGCATATAAGCTGATACGGAAATTAAGGAATGCAATGAATAAGTAATCGTAATGGATTTCAAAGGAGCATTGTATATTTGTTACGACACGAACAGGTGCAGTTGGTTGAGTTGTGAAACAAAAGACACGGAAGAATGGGAGATTTCTTAGCAACAATTCTGAATGAATGACGCCTGACTTCGTTTTAAAAGGTATTCTTCGAACCCGTAATAATGGCATAACAGAGACTAATAATCACAATGGACAAAATAGTCACAAAGGAGTTTAGGGTGAATAAAGGGCTTCAAGAAGTGAAAGTGACACACACGCAGCTGTGCCCGGTGAGGACACAGTACGCGGCTGGAGGCGGATTAAGGCGATCACCTGCTTCTCCCTCCGTCAAAGGAGACCAGAAGCGATGATAGAAGATATTTATGGGTTCATATGTACGTGAAGAACGAATTAAGTTTTATCGAGTAATAAGCATTCTACATACGGTCACTCTGAACAGTGAAATATTAATAACCTTGGTCGGCAACTTCGAGTTTGAAGCGATGATAAAAAGAAGCAGTCTTTAAACCAGTTTGAAATTTGCATTCCAGTGTTATTAGAAGCAACCTTACTCATACATATCCACGCATGCCCTGGGAGTATCTCTTTCCTCCACCCTGAGGATAGTCGAGTGCATCAAACTGACGCCCAACGTGGGGCTCGATACGAGTAGGAAGTTTGACACGAGGAAGTTCGAAGGCTCCACACGAGTAGGAGGCTCGACACGAGGAGATTCAACACTAGAAGGAAGTTTAACCCGAGAAGGAGGTTCCACCCGAGAGGGAGGTTCAACACGAGGAGGTTTGACACGAGGACCTTTGACCCAACAAGGAGCTCTACATCATTCCGACTGGAAAGAAGACAGGCTACCGGCATCATCAGCAACATCACCAAGAGATAGTAAAAAAAATCAAACGTACAGAGTGTTATATTATCTACTATACAATTGTGAGTGAATTTTAGTAGTGAAAAATAAAATGTTAAGTAAAACTCTGTAAAAAACGGAAGTTCAGTCGCTTTATAGTGATAACAGTAGGCAGCAAGTAGTCGACGTAGTAGAGTGGGATAAAACTGTTCCAAATAATGCAGAAATTGAAGCAAGTATGTTCGAGGAAATTAGAGGAATGTTCGAAAGTTTAAGTAAACAGATAGATGATATTAATCAATCTTTAAGTAAAATGATAGATGATAGACATCAAAGTTTAAGTAAAGTGATATATGATAGGACTCAAAGTTTAAGATAAAAGACAAATGATAATCTTCAAAGTTTAAGTGAAAAGATAAATAATAATCTTCAAAATTTAAATGTGAAAATAGACAGTAGCAATCAAACGTTAGAACAGATAGGAGAAAAGGTAGATGATAGTACTGAGAAGTTAGAAGTAGGACAAATACAACTAGGAAAGAAGTTAGACAATCAACAACAGGCGTTGGAAAATTTCGGGAAAGTTAGTCAGTAGAGAACGTAAGAGAAGAAGCTGGTCAGGTAACAGACAATGTAGGAAAAGACGTTATTGAGAACAGAGAGGTTTTCAATCTAGTAAATGAAAGGTCAGATAGTGAAAACAGAAAGCTGAGGGAGTAAATACCACAGAAATTAGACAAAGAAAGAGAAATGACTAGAAAAGGGTTGGAAAAAACTAGGAGTACATCCCTCCGTCCGACCGTCTGCCCGCTGGTCCGTCCGCACGCCCGCCCGTCAGTCCGTCTGTCCATCCGTCCGTCCCTCCATCCATCCCTCCATCCATCCATCCATCCGTCCGTCCGTCCGTCCGTCCATCCATCCGTCCATCCATCCATCCATCCATACATCCATCCATCCATCCCTCCATCCCTCCATCCCTCCATCCCTCCGTCCCTCCCTCCCTCCATCCATCCATCCATCCATCCATCCGCCCGTCCGCCCGTCCGTCCGTCCGTCCCTCCATCCATCCATCCATCCATCCATCCCTCAATCCCTCCATCCCTCCATCCCTCCCTCCCTCCCTCCCTCCATCCATCCATCCATCCATCCGCCCGTCCGTCCGTCCGTCCGTCCCTCCATCCATCCATCCATCCATCCATCCGTCCATCCACCCGTCCGTCCGTCCGTCCCTCCATCCATCCATCCATCCATCCATCCATCCCTCCATCCATCCACCCGTCCATCCATTCATCCATCCGTCCATCCGTCCGTCCGTCCGTCCGTCCATCCGCCCATAATTATTATTTGTTTGCTTGCATGCCTGTACATATATTTGTAATTACTCAGAACTGAAATGTAAATATTTGACATGACGTGATAAAGGAATTATTTCGAATAAACGAAGTTGTTTTTTAAATTCAGGAAAGAGGACAGTGTACGCTTCTTGCTAGTCTGTAAAATGCTTCTTGGCAGAACGTGAATTGTCACATTATATATCTTTTACCGTTTAAAACCAGGGAAAAGTGTATCAGCTGACTCACCTTGCAATTGAAATGAGACACGAAGTTATCCGCCCTCCCCCTTATCACTGCCAGTACAATCCAATTCAGTTAATGTGGGCTCAAATTATTTTACAGACAGGAATATTACTTTTAATCTTAATGACGTTTAACGACTTATTCACGAAGAAACTGTAAAGGTAACACAAGGCTGGGAAAACACCTTGAGACATGCGGATTTGGAAAGAGTAGCACCTGATGAGATTTTGGAGCCTTGTCATCTTAAATTTGCAATACTCGAATGATGAACACAATGACAATCAGGAATTTTCTCTTGACGTAAATGACATTCACAGCTGTATACATGTGCCACTTTCAGCTCCGTTGGTTTAGAATATTCGTTAATTCATAAACTAATAATACAATTATAGCATTAAAACATATGCAAAATGTCCGAATATCCATGTTGCAATTATGATTTCAACATCTGCACTATTATAAAGTTTTGCAAAATTTAGTTTGGTTTCCTTTACGTTTAGCGCCAAGAAGACTAGAATAGTATGAAAGAGAGTGAGAGGGAAAGATGAACAGAGTAGAGGTAACGAGGTGGCAACGCTGAGTACGTTAAGGCACCTGATTGGTGGCGGTCCAGAACTCTTCCCATTTGATGCACATAATAGCAGGAGCATTCATTTTGTGGTAAGGATGAAGACTGGTTGGATACATAAGTTGCCCAGATGGAGTTTTCTGGTAAACAATTTCACAAATTAAGTGTTTATAACTAAATGCAAATGTATACGTCCAGCAAGAAGGACTTGTCATTTTGAGATCTTCTGGCTCAATATAGATAATTTATGCAAATCCTAACAATTGCAAACCATTATAAACTACCATGTCGTGAACATTTCAAATCTGGAAGGCTTAACGCTGTAAGAAAATTTAGATACAAAACGTCGATTTCTTGTTAGATTTGGGAGGTATGATGACACATGCTGTCTTCTTCAGTTGCGCAAAAATTGTTTGGCTTTAATATTAATATTATGTAATACACTGAGTTCTAGAATTAATGCTAAGATAGTAGATACAATGCCATGTTGGCTCAATGAGGAATAATTATATGATCCGAAAGCTCTATTTACTACAGGTAGATTAGAGACAAAAGAAATTAAGTAGGTATAACATTTAGCGAAACTCCTCTTGTTGCTAGATAGAGTCAACATGAAAAATTCAATGTCCTGGCCGGGATTTGAACCACGGATCTCCTGGTTTTCCGTTCAGTTGCTCAAACCATTTGAGCTATTATGGTCAACTTGCCATCACGAGATTGAATTCTCCATTTGACTAGTATATTTCCCCGGTAAATCACAAAGGGCTGTCGTATCCGAGGTACACCGTTTGTGGCGACTTACTATCGAAAGTACTTGGGTCCCAGGCTTCATCATTTAACTCTTATTATTTTAGTTAATTGATGTAAATTAATCATATCTTCACACTAGCCGTATACAGGCTAGGGTTCTTGATAGATAAAGTCAACATGAAAAATTCAATGCCATGGCCACACAGTAAGTCGCCACAAACGATATATCTCGGATACGAGAGTCCCTAGTTGTTTTCCCGCGGAAATATATGGGTCAGAGCGATTGGACGGAATCCAGGAGCTCCGTAGTTCAAATCCCGGCCATGGCATCGAATTTTTCATGTTGACTCTATCTATCATAAACCTTAGCCTATATACGGCTAGTGTGAAGATATAATTAATTTCCATCCTCCTGTTGTTTTATATTTACATTTTGAACACATTACTTTCGTCCAAAATAAAACCTAGTTTTATAATATCATGTATTCTAAATTATTATCCGAATTTTTAAAGAACATAAGCGTTTAAACTAAGAGCGACCAATGTAAAATGTGAGCATCGATATGTGGAACACTAAATTTCTCTTCTAGAGCGCCACAGTTGTACCAAGGACGTCTGGTTGGTTTATTATCGGTTACTTAAGTAACATTTGCTGATTGTTTGGCAATAAGCCAAAGAGGGTCATCTTCTATCCACCATCCACATCCTTGTGTATCAAATAGATTTAGTATACCTTCCAAAATAGTTCATATATTACCCAGAGGACTTGGGCTATATATTCGTAGAAAGCCGTCACATTATACAATCTATGTGCTGCAAAAAGCTTAGTATACGTAGAAAGATCCACCACAAAGTATGTAATTTGTAAGCGTACTCATTCTAAAATATATTTTATTAGTTATATTGTAGAGTGTTTCATTTTATTATAGAATGATACGTTTTTGAAGCGTCTAGGTGTATGTTTACGACGATTATAAGTTGTTGCCAGGTACTATACGGAAAATAACTTCTCGTAGGACATGAATGTAGTATTTGTAAGCACGCTCTAGAGGACTATGCGCTGGAAATTCCATACTTTCACGAAGATGAGCATGTTTAAAAGGGGTCCGTGTTTCGAATCTCGGCCAGGGTGAGTTACTTGGATAAGGTTTCTTTTCGGGGTTTCCGCTTACCCTGAAAGATGAGTTTTGGATAACTCTAAGCCCTATGGACCCTGGGCTCATTTGAGCTTAATTTAATCCTTTTCGTTCATCGTCCGATATTACTTAACTTTGGAGGACATCATTTAAAAATAAATTTACTAATAGTAAACAGAAGAGAAGAGAGTGAACTTAAACCTTCTACCAATATCTCCGTTAAGAAAGAAATTACATAAGCTATACAAGAAGAACACCAGCTTCCCCTTCACGTTCAGGAGGTAGCTCGGGAATAGCTATTCCTGACAAACGTGTTTAACATTTCTTTCTTATCTCCACAAATCAACGTAAGGTAAACTTAACCTCCAACTTCCTGATTGCTAGACCGGTAAGCTTTACAGAGGTGTCTTACGTTCATTGCTTTAGAGTACCTGACATTATGAATGCATTGTCTTCAGAAAATTCAAAATCTTAATTCACATACATACATGATGACTGAAAATACTTTGCAGTTTATGGTTGAGGATTAAGGGCAGGGACAGGACTCACATACTAAAACCAGTTTGACGTTTACCGCTGCCAAAATTGTAGTTAACAGTATTGGGCTTCTTCGGCCATCAGACTAGAAAATTCAGAAAAGTACTACAAATTGATTAAATGTCTCAGATTTCAGGAGTGCGCATGAGAAGAACCATCGCAATTGGATGTATGTATGATAAGTAGAGGCCGGAGAGATTTGCGTTCGTATGCGATATAGGTTAGCTGGACACAGGGTACGAATGACGTCAGTTGTGCAGCACGGCGCTCAAATGTGCAAAGGTCGAAAACAACGTAACGTAGTACTCTGCCAAATAGTGAAGCATTGCCTTGCAAGTGTATGCAGACGCGAAGTTAATGTTTAATATAACGCGACTGTATTGTTTGCTCTGACAGTGTGGCAGTTGACAATGTCAGGCTATACCTACCTGCAGTTGTTTATTTGCGCGGCCAATAACAGTGCAGTCTATGTGCAGTATATCTCCGGAAAACCGCACATGCTTCCAGCATTTAATGATAAGCATCATCATTTAAGAATGCCGTTTTCTCCTTGTCTCTCGGGTCTATAGCCACCTGCCAGTAACCGGCCTTCAGGTCCAGGGTCGAGAACCACTGCGCACCAGCAAGCGTGTCCAGGGTTTCGTCAATCCGTGGTAAGGGGAAACAGTCCTTCCTGGTGACCGCGTTCAGCTTCCTGTAGTCCACGCAGAAGCGTAACTCACAGTTCTTCTTCGTTACCAAGACTACAGGGGAACACGAAGGGCTGTCAGACTATTTAATCACTCCCCTGGATCTCATGTCTTCCAACATGTCCCGTAGCGCCGACTGTTTCGCTAGCGGGACGCGTCTAGGTGGTTGGCGAATAGGCCGGGCATCTCCGGTGTCGATGTTGTGGAGCACTCGGTCCGTGCGGCCGTAGTTGCCATCGCCTTGGCTGAAGATGCGCTGGTATCGTCTCAGCAGATGTCCAACCTTCTCGAGCTGTTCTGCGGTTAGGTGGTTGGTCGTCCTCTCCACTAAACCTTCCAGCCGGGGCCCCAGGTGTTACGTCGGCACCGCATCATGAGTCTGGTCTATTGGAGTTACGCTGACTACGGGATCACACGTTCCTAGCTCCGTTCCGGCCTGGACGTCGTGATCGGTGTCCTTTGGTTTAGCAGTCTCACTGGCACCTCCTCCCGTCACGGCAACAATGTCCTGGCTACACATAGCTCAGGAGACTGTGGTGCCGTATGTAGTAAAAGCGGGCGTCAAACACTACACGTTTCATTTCATTTCGTGCACAGGTGCTTTCTGGTCCAGCATCATGTTCTTGATTCGCTGGGCTTCCTCGCGCCGTCACCACCACCTCGCTTCTCACGGGGACAACCACGTCTTCCCTCAAGACGTCCCTGCAGATTCCCAGGCGTTCTTCGGGTTGCCGGAGTATGACCTCTTCTTCACTGAGCCGCAGGGGCTTCCTGAAGACGTCGACCATCGCCTCGTGGCTCCTAAGGGTATCCATTCCCAGTACTCTGGCTATTCCCAGTACTCACTTCTTCAGCCACCTCCACGATGAACACCCACTGACGCACGGCACTCCGTCCCAAGGTCAATTGCAGCAGGACCTCCCTCTCCACGGCAACGTGTCGCCCGATGCCGTCACAAGCTGCTATGATTGGCTCGGTTTTCTCGACGACAAACTCCTGGCTACTTCAGGGCTAATCACGGTCACGGCTTCCCCGGTGTCTAAGAGCACGCTGCACGGCTTCCCTCTCACCTAACCGTGCGCGATTAGGGTTTCATCCATACGCCGGTTGATGGCGCGCAGTGTCACTCGAGGGGATGGTGGTGATGGCGCCGACGTGGCTCTCGCGCAGATGGCCTTTACTCGTTTTACGGCTGCTCTCTCTGGTGTGCGCAGTCTCTCTCCAGGTGTTCGGGCTGTCCACACCCCCAACACACGCCAGTTGACCTTCGCCGGCGTCCCTCGGCTGGTCTTCGGTTTCCAGTGTACGAATTCCGGTGGCTTTGCTGGCCAGCTTTTAATAGCCAGGGCGAACTCCTCCTGCGTCTCCCCTGGCTTTTGCGTTCTTGACTACAGTTATCTGCGGTAGGTTGCGGCCAAGCGGTGGTTCTCGAAGCGGTTCTCCAGGGCCTCCCAGATGTCTTGAGCGCCGCCTCTGTCTGGACCACGTTCAGGACTTCTGCGGCCCATCCCTGGAGGCTGGCTATTAGTTGTGCGTCCTCCTCCTCTGGTAACCACTTTTGTGCTTAGCCACCGTGTTGAACTGGCGGCGGAAGACTTCGAACGTGGACGTGCCATCGTAATTCGGTGGTTTGACGCGCGCAGATATGTCGCGTCCCAGCGCGTCGGCGTTCAAGTCCTTCATCCTTCTGTCGACGATGTCCTCCACCATGGCGTTGAGGGACTTAGTGTTGGTCTTTCCCTCTAGGCTTCTGACGTGGTTCGCCAGGTCTTCGACGCGCTCGTCCACTTGGCCGATCCGCTTGCCCTGCTCCGTGACATCCTCCTTTACGCCAGTCAACTGTTCTTCAAACTTTTCGGCGAGGGCCTCGTTCACAGCCTTCATTTTAGATAGTTCGGACTTCATTTCCATGTATTCGGTCATCTTCGCAGAGAGGTTGTCATTCGCTATTTTTATTTCTTTCAACTCGGCGGTCATCGTCGCGGCCAAGTTGTTATTTGCCGCTTCCAACTTCTCTTCCATTTTCTCGGTGATGTTGTCGTTAGCCGCCTTCATCCTTTTCATCTCGGCTGTAAGGTTGTCGTTCGCCGTCTTCATTTCTTCCATTTTCGTTAGAATCTGTGCGAATGCAGCCTCCATCTTCGAAACGTCTCACTCCTGACACCAATTGAGACACTGTGGGTTCGTGAAATTATAAGTCCAGGTCACAAACACCAAAAATCGCCCTTTTTTTCCGTAGAAACATGCTTCGTACACAGCAGACCAGAAATACATCACATTCACAACATGCAAGGTTATCGGCCACAAACACACAGCTGTTCACGCACGCGAGTTTAATTAGCGACTGACTGACTACTCTGGCGGGTGAGCTGCCTGTTTATAGATTAATCACATTCCAGAAATTTCTCAAACAATCTAGACGCGGCTAGAACAAAGAACTAGAACTCTCGAGAAATCCGTCCGTTTCCCCCCGCTGTTTCGGCGAGCTTTCTACACACTGCACATCCGTGCTTTGAACTAGTCACCGGCGCCGCCTCGATCAACAATGGGCTCGCGACAATATCCACGCATACCCTTTGACGGAACTCTTTGCTCTACCCTGAGGATAGCCCACATTGCTTCAAAGTTTACAACGTAAAAATAAGGTGCATCATTATTGGTAATCTTTGGTCGGTAAGTTGCAACAAATTATATATATGAAAAGCTTTCTGTATAGAAGCACTTTCCAAACTTTCACAAACAAGCTTTCCAAACACTTAAACTTCTTTAATATCTGTTATTTTAACTTGATGTGGAGCCATTTATGAAATTCGGAATAAACGTAGAACTATTTCGCCTAGGGAACCGCAAAGTAGTATGTGTTTAGTGATTTGTTGCAGCATATGTTGCGATGATTGTCATTTTGTTATAGTGCATTTAAAGAGAATTTTAAGATCTATTTTACTAAAATTGAGAAAATTTTAATGCCTATTTAAGTGCCTATTTTGCGCCTATTTGGTGCCTTTTTGCCTGTCTAATTCACACGTTTTAGTGCATGTAAATCCACTTCCTAGTAATAAATAAATGTGTAAAATATCATACAGTTACTTAATAATTACGTCATAAATAATTATGAATTACCAAACATAATAATGTGACACATTTGCAAATGTTCCTCAATTGAAGCTCTCCTTTGGTAAAGTCTTTTTGGAAGATGCAAAGTATAAAGTTACATCTTCGTGATATTAAAATTTAGTAGCAATGATAATTGTTTAAAGAAATATGAGAAGCTTACTTTAGATATTTTTAAATTCTCTGCTAGTACTTTGAGTAAGTAAGCTAAGTATCACACTTCGTCCAAACCAATAAAGCACTTTTACTTTTTCTACTGCTTTCCTGTAGTAAGTAGAGGAAGTGTTGAATTACACTCCAAAATTTCCTTCATAGGGAACATTGGTTTTGAGATTACTGAATAAAGATTATATCTTCAGAAAAAGTTCCGCATATCTATGAACAACATAGCTGAGAAACGACTGATTGGTTACATGTCAAACATGGTAATTTAAATTCAAAGATAAGACACGGGGCTTTAAGATAAACTGCTGACACCAAACTACCCTTTACATGGGTTTTCAAGATTTTTAGATTATCTCAAAAATACCGTAGCATTTTGGTTCAAATACCATTAAATATATTTGACAGACAAAACAAATGCACATGTTAAACTTTCTGGCACTATCTTGTGAAGTTCCATTCATTTAGAACGCATTTTGCATAAACTTGTACAATGGTACAAGTTAACGGTTGCACAAAGGTGTAGCACACGAGAAATGTAGATCTGTTTACAACACACTGTTTATTCTAAGCAATTTTTTCCTGACATAAGCCATATCAGACATTTTTGTCATTAATTAATCAAAGTTTTCATTATTTTAAAGCCCTTTTGATATTCAGCCTTTTCTCACAATTGCATGGAAACACTGGATTTTTAACGCTCTTAAGTATATGAATATTTATATTCCCTGTGTATATTTAACAAAATATGTACCTAGCTTTCGATCTATGTAGTATTAGGATCCCAAATAACATAAGATACATGCAAAAATTAAATTTCCAAATAATAATTTCTATACACACTAATAAACGAAGGAAAGTAGAGAAAGTAATTGAACGTTTCTATAAGAAACAGGTCTTTGTATGTGTGCACCATAACTCAGAAATAAGCAGCAGAATCTACGACAATATTTCCAAAGGGTAGTATAACTTAAGTTCAGGTGAATTTTAGTTATATAGCTTGTGACCAGTTGTATAGTTATACATTAATGAAAACTTGCAAAATAATAAATGTGTGCCAGCCATTGCCCTTTTCTTTCCTGAATCGATGGAGATTTTGGTAATCATGTTAAGGGATCTATCAGTAATACATAAATTTATCTTTCGCACTGATAAACTAACATCTACGCAAACATCGTAACTTTAACTTGGCCTCAACTACCTTAACTCACAACCTGGGCGTCCCAACAAATGCAGAGATACATCACTTGTCATTAACAGCAATTAGGATATTATTCATTAACATTTGAGAGACATTTCTTTAGCGTACTGGGTCGGCGTTGCATCTTAGGCGGTGCAGCTTACCGCTGAAACGAAGTATTCCTGTTCCCCTACATCCGAGTTGCATCTTAAGGTTTGCGGGATACTGCGAGACGCTTCTCCTCTTAAATAATACAAAGATACCCGGAAATGAAGGTACGTGTATTACACAAGTATACAAATGACGAAGTAAGATATATATATATATATATATATATATATATATTTTAAAACATAATTAAATATAAAGGAAAGGAAAATGCAGACCAGTAACAGCAGACAGTAGACTTAGGGCAGTGGGCAAAAGGATGGATGCTCATGTGTATACAATTACCCTATGTACTATACAAGGTTGCCCAACTACCCCGTCATTCACGTTAGCAGATATCCCTTAGTGCTTTAAAGCAGTTGTATAACGTAACGGGGCAATTCCAGCTAAATGCACGGCAATGCTGTGAGCAAACTTAATTCTGTTAGGAGCGAAGAGAGGCAGTTCCCAGATTTGAACTAACGTGTGCACTCCGTGATAATAAACAACCGAAAAGGCCTTAGACTGTTTTCCGCTTTAGCTAATGAGATCAAATTAAGCTTATCCTCTCTAAATTATTTCCAGAGCATAAACTTAATTTGATCTGTCCTTATCCTAACACAGCTACGTTTACTTCCTCTACAATATACTTAGAGTAAATAAGGAAATCATGCCATTCAACCCTAAAATTGGATTCCATATTTCAGCGCAAATGCATGCTCTGTGGTCGCTGCATTCCCGAAGTTATTTTAGAAAAGGCTGTGTATGCGTCTATATGTCTGTGAGTAGCATTACTCAGAAATAAAACTCAATTGGAATTTAAGTTCAGCATCTTCCAAAGGCACTAACATTTTCAGAAACTGTTCTCTTCCAAGACCATTCTTTAAACGGAACATTTTTTCTTCAGAATTTGTGCTTTTTCTTAAAATGGCTCTGAGAATATTGTCTAAAGTATTTTAATTTGTTTAAGATGCGCATTTTCAGGATAAATGCATTTGATAGGTATTTTGAAAATTTTCTTATAGGTGCTCTAATTTCTGGATGACTTGTATAACTGGTAAATCGTATGAGACACAAAACCTTACTACACAGAAAATCTAAATCTTAGTAAGGCACGCAACTTATGACTATTACATTTTTTAATGTGACATGCACAGCTGGATACCTTTCAATGCTAGGTAGGTTCAGAATACTTAAACCCACAAGGATGAAAACGATTGGTGCAATATTCTTAGAATCAGGTTATTGTACCTCTCTCTCTCTACACTCAGACTTAGATATCCAAAGCTTCGGGAATTCCTTCAAGGTGAACTATGGGATTTTCTCATGGGGTTCCAGTATAACTAATGCTGCAACTCTGGTTTCAAATGCATGTTGCACCAACTCATTATTATGAATCTGTAAGGGTCCATCTGAATCAGATTTCTTCTTTTGGAGTCATATTAAGAATATTAAGTTTGAAATACAGGTTTATCCTCTCCATGTGGAAGGCTAACGTCAAACGATTGCTGAAGCATACATATGTCACACCCACAAATCCTGGAAACGTCCATAGGTATCGATCGAAGGAGTGATTGAAACCCTGCATCAACAGAAGCATCATTTTGAACATGTATTTATTCTCATAATGAAGTCAGCATGGCAATACCGTGTGATGGTTGTTGTAATAATGACGATGAAAACAATAGCCTAATAAATATTCTAATAATAAGATGATTATAACATTATTATTATCGGAAACGGCTTAAGGATATCTATGACTGAAAATTTAAAATCCTGATTTAATAACGCTAGTATTTTAAGCTTTATACCACAGATGTAACTTAGTGCAAACATGATACAGCCCAAGTTTTGTCAATTTCACTTTGATAGTTTGGAAAGTATGGTCAAATTTATTTATTTTTGGTTACGTCACCTAAAAAGTCTCTTGCGACAAAATAACTTAAATTTTGGTCTAATATTTTAACAACAGATTCCCAATACATACATCCATTTTTTTAATTTGCCCTAGGTTTCTCTGTGTCTCAATAACAATAGGCTCTAGAAATATTTAAAGCTATGGATATAGCTTTCTTGCCTAAATTTTGAACTTTTTGTGTTTTGAAGTAAAGAAAGTGTGCTTAAATACACCTAACAATAAACCCCAGAGAAATTTCTATTCACTGTGTCCCTATGAACGTGTATAGCAAGATTCATTAGTCTAACCCTAAAACTGCGACACAAGGAGCATTTTAAATAATGAAAAATGTTGAAAGTTTCAATAGCAAGAAAACAAGGATAAAGAATTAGATTTCATAACACTAGCATTCACGTAGCCTTCATGTTAGATTAAAGTATATAAAAATGGCCTGCGGATGCTATCCAAGCATTCTTTGGATTCAGGAAGACTTACGCTATTTTATAGACTAAGAAAAGGAAAAGGTGATTTTTTGAAAATGTTCATGAAATTTCAGTCATACATATCCTTAAGACCTTTTCGCTTGTGTACACTATTCTTGCCTATTTTCACGGAATACACACGCTACTTCAAACCTGAAAATTGCCTGTCTTTCGCTCACGCCACTGCCAGGAGTTTAAGTGCAATTGCTCCCTTGCGTTCCGTAACTGTTTTAACGCAATAAGGGATAGAGACCACGGAATGGTTTCTGAACACTGAAATACTGAAATGAAAGATTTAATGAGAGCCACATACTATTTTTCTTTGTCTTCAATTGCAACGATATCTCATTTCAATGACGTCACCCTCTAAAGTATCACTGGATTATTGTTTTCACACGTTGGCTATTCAGGGACGTTATACAGCCATTATATGTTTCAAGTGGAAAATGTTCTCGTCGCAGCGAATGAAGCGTTTGCGTGCTCATCGTTACCAGCTCCTTACCCTCACCTCCTTTACATTTTCCTCTCTCTATCTCTGGCACACTCTCCCAGAGCATGCAAGACATAACGGAACCAAACCGAATTTGTTTTATGCAAATTTGCATATTATATGTTTTACATGCTATAATTACAGTTTATGAATTACGCGTTTTTGTAATCCAATGGAACTGCCTGTGGATCATTCACATTCCAGTTACTGTCACTTACGTCTAGACAATACGTCATTGTCGCTCCCTTCATTGTCTGAATCCTGCAAATGTATAATGATAGGCTCCAAACTTCATCTGTTATTTCTTTTTTCAAAAGTTGTCGTTTTGCGGTTATTCTGCATGTATCACGCATCATTAACAGCCTTGTTGTATTACCTTGTCAATATCTTCTGAACAAATTGTTCAACGTCAGTCAGTTTTAACTTAGTTTTGCAAATCCCCGGTTTATTTGAGCCCAACTAACTCAAATGGTTTGTTTTGGCAGCAGTATGGGGGCAGACGGATTACCTTGTGTCTCATTTCAATTGCAAGTTGGTTCAGCTTGGTAAACTTTTACTGGTTTTTAAAAGGAACAAAAACTGATATGAAATATGTAGGCTAAATAAACTTGAAATCATAAACATATAATGCGATTGTCCACGTCCTGAAGATAGAGCGTTCTACAGGCTAACAGAAAGTGAGACTTTTCCACCCTCTCAAATTTCAGAAACACTTTAGCTTGTTCAAAGTCACTCTTTTAGCACATTATGTTGATTGCTTACGTAACAATTTTGAATAATTACAAATATGTTTACACATATACTAATTGGTAATGAACGTCATTACAGTGCTTACGTCGAGATGCGTCCTCATAATATATTGGTAATTTATTTATTTGTGCTATGAAAACTATTTGAGCTAAAAATATAAGATTTTCACAGATGTGTTAGAAATACTACTCCCTACCTTTCTCGAGGATCTCTTTTGGCAACATCTTAATTTTTGTCTTAGGGCAAAAATATTTATTAGAGATGGAGTCACTTGGCGTTCGTCACACTCCACAACACTGCAGACCTCTCATTGATTTCTGGCCTGATAGCATTCCAGGAAAAGAATCATCCCATATAAAAGTGACAATAGCAATGTAAATACTATAGTACCAGAAACATGCTCAGGTTACACACAATAATTAGCATTGAATAAAACAATTTTGCCTTTCATCACGATTTAGTTCTTCTAAGCCTGACATACGTTCGGCTTCTCTGGGGTGACTATCACTGTCATCCTCGTTACTGCTTTTCATCCCATTTACATATTATTCTTTCACATTATTTCTTCCGTTAGTCCCTCTATTTCGCGATATTCCTGTTCCGTTTCATCAATATGGTGGCACACCTTTCCCCATTCCATTTTCTCAATTTGCTGAAATTTTGTTCCCGCAACATCTCAAGTGTTTCATTTTAAATGTTGTATTTTTGCAGGCAACTGATTGTTTGGCATATACTACATTAATTCTTTAGGATTCAGATTCTAATGGTATGCAGAAAGCCTTAAAATCGTGTGGTCATGTTCTGACAGTGCTTTTTCAATCAAAAAGTTCCGAGCACCTTGTTGACTAGAATAAAATAAAAAAAAATTATTGGTGCTATTTTTATCACGGGGATATTGTCATCTTGTAACCAGAAAAGAAATATTGTAAACAGAAAAGCATCTCTCTTCTTAAATAACTTGAATTTGGGGTTTTATCTACTTGTGTTCTATGTTAAGACGTATTTTCTAAAACCAGAACTGAGCAAGGCGGTTGAATTTGGAATTAGCACTGTGTTTTATTTTCAATACTTCTTTTTTATGAAAATCTCCTGTTTACTGTTATAATTTAAAATAAGTAGGGAATTGGATATGAGTCCAAATCTTACGCCTGTATGGACCATTATAAGTCATCCCTTTTTAATACCGGTGCCATAGGACCTGGGTCGCTGACATTGGATCATGTTTTAGGTGTGTGAATGCTACGGATTTAGATCTCGCATTGCTAAATCATTGGGAGTCCCTCAGCTTTGTAGTTTCGAAGTCTAGTGAGAATTTTGACGTACAGAATATATGTGGCGTCCTTCAATCATTAAACGCCAGTTGCTTCTTGTCCTTTCTCATTTAAAGACTAACTTATTTATTATGAGGCAAAGGCTGAGAGATCGACCTTGAAGAAGTATTGTAGTGCATAATTTCTGCAGAAGTCTTCTGACTGTTAGTGTGCTATTCTCTTGCGCGTGTGCCCACCTCGGTAGCGTAGATGGTAGCGTGTCTGCCTCACGTTCAAGAGATCCCGAGTTCGAATCTCGGTTAGGGTGAGTTACCTGGATAAGGTTTTTCCGGGGTTTTCCCTTATCCTGAAGTACGAATGTCGGGTAACTCTAAGCTCTATGGGCCCTGGACTCATTTGAGCAATATTTCACCCGTTCATTCACCGTCCGATATGACTTAACGTTGGAGGACGTAAATTACAAAATACAAACAAAACAAAAACAATCTCTTGCGCGTGGAACCCATGTATGTTGAGTGGAATTACACACTTGTGAAAATTATCCATTTCTGTTACTCTTTTCGCAACATTATACTTTTCTCAGGAGTTCCAAAACATGTTCCTTCCCCTTCGTTGGCTCTCGACAAGTCATCGAAACTGTATTCGATCCCAGGCGGCCACAAAGTGAGATATGGGATGAACAACACGAGGCTAGAGTGGGTTACTCCGGGGTCTCTGGTTTTCCCTGCCATCTCATTCCACCGGTGCTTCATTATGCATACATTGTCTCATGTATAATCAGTGTCACCACCTGCGGTGCCGTATGTAGTAACAGCGGGCGTTAAACACCACACATTTCTCCTCCGTGATTTGCTTTTCTCGTGAAATTTTGGGAACAGAACTGCAGCAACACTTTCTTGTACTTTTCTGAACTTCTCTGAAATGTTCATGATAGTAGCAATCCTTATTCATTGTATCTTCCTTCAGTATTCATATACATTAGGCAATCACCTTACGAGTTTCACGAGTTTGGCTATGAAGAGACTTTCCTTTTAACTTTGAAATTGCAGGAGGCATTATCATAACGTCAGCTGAGCACATGCAAAGGCACGTATTATAGTACTTCACAGTCAACTGTATTCGGGGGCAGACGTTTCCTACGCCACATTGCATCAAGTAACGGAAGCGATAAGTTCCTGGAATACAGGACTTAAAAGGAAACAGAAGAGAAAGGTTTTTTCTGGACATGGCGACTGTTCTCTGGGTGAAGGTCAATGTTCCATAACCAATGCGCAACTTATATCTGTTTTCGTGAAAGACAGGAAATCGGGCCACTTGATATACACGGTTTAATAGACA
Organism: Mantis religiosa; assembly: GCA_030765055.1. Classification (NCBI taxonomy): domain Eukaryota; kingdom Metazoa; phylum Arthropoda; class Insecta; order Mantodea; family Mantidae; genus Mantis; species Mantis religiosa. The sequence goes on from CM060950.1 coordinate 160,278,899, forward strand.
CAGTTGTATGTATCTAAATGAGTTCAGAATTATTTTATGTGTAGAATTTCAAATGAGCCACTAATTTAACAAGTAAAACAAGACGTATACATTGTTTTCCTATAAAATAAGCAGTGCACGTTTGGTATATGCAAATATCTGGCGAGTGTAAGGACAAGCGTGCGTGATACCAAGCGGAACTGAGACGCACGAGAACATTCAAATGAGTTGATTCAGGAAGAAGCTTTTGTGAACAATACAGTCAGTATCATATGTATCCAGAATGAATGTACAGCAGGAAATAGTTGTTTTCCCCCTCCAAAGGCCCACATTTTAATTTCGGAATATCAATTTAAAGGTAATTGAAATAGCACCAAAAATAAACAATAATATATTAAACTACTTCTCTGTGGGCACAAAATTAAACAAATTAATGTTTATTTCGTCAACTAAACGCAAGGTATAAACACGCTTTCAAGTATATCTATGCGCCAAGTTAAAAAGTATTAGGGGGAGATATATTGGGGAATAATGCAAACTAATGATACTTTTCTTTTTCTATGGGCAGCCTTACAGATTCGATATCAAGTTTATCATTGCGGCCACAGGAGTTGCGTTTTAAATATGATATTGCATCCTTCGTGTTGTTCTGTGTTCCGTACTACTTCATAGAAGATATCGTAGCGCTTGCCATTCTTTGCAGTTGGTAGACAAATGTTAGCCCATCGTTTATAGGAAGCTTTGCTTTAAAAATTGACATCAATAATAAATATCCAATGTCTTTGTATGTATTGTGACTTTGTGGGTTCGTGAAATGAAAAGTCCAATTTCACCACTCAAAAATGTTCTTTATTTCCACCGACTTACAGTTTAACACTTGCCAATTACACAGAATTACTTGCTGCACACAATTACAATTCACCAGTTCGTCCGTTACAATTTCCTTGTACTCGCGATTACATAAACTCCGTTGCACATACCAGTTACGTACAGTCTTCCGTTGCACAATCTTCTCGTACATTAACACGTCACTGACTAACACTGCCTTCTTACACCAAGAACTGTCCTCATTCACACACTAACCAACTGACTGACTGACTCCCTCTGTCTGTCTGTAACTCTCTTTATATAGGAATATCGCCGGTTTCTAGTGACCAGGAGAATGTTCCAGATTACGTAATTTCGAGAAACAGGTGTAGAGAAAACAGGCGACACAGTCATGTTTTTTCCCTGACCACAGCCTGTCACCACTACAAGACAAACGAGGAGGAGGTGTGGCTAACCGAACCTCCCCTGCCTTCCGCTGCCAGCTGCTTTCACAGGGTGTTCCAGCGCTCCCGTTACACTGCTCCCTCCTCAAAGCTGTTCGCCCCGAACAGCCCCATCGTAGCGTGCGAGGCGGTCCAGGTGTACCACCAGCATCTGCTCGGAGTCTCAGCCAGAAGTAGCGCTGCCGTAGTTTGTGAATCATTCGGTTCGCTCCCAGGTGTCCTCCTGAAGTACCGGCGTGCACTTCCTCCAAGACTTCCGGGACCTTGCTCCGGGGAAGTACCAACTGTCCTCTCTGCGCCTTCCCATCGAGTGACTCCCATACCCGGAACAGCACGCCCTCTCTGGTCTTCAACGAGTCCCATTGGGCCCAGTACGACTTGTAGGTGGCGCTCCTCGGTGCGATGTCCTCCCAGGTTGGTCTCGTCCCTGCGTCCACTTCCCTCAAGAGTGGCCCCAAGTCTGCGTCCGCCAGCTGCTCCCTCCTCAGGCCTGCGCTATCCCAGCCTTCAGCAGGCACTGCCACAACTACTCGGACTGCTGCGGCACGCTCCTCCTCTTCCACTCTTGTGCGCTCGTGGCCGTCCTGGATCTGCGATAGGACACCTCCAATGCAATGGTCGCTGGCGTCGGTGTCCACAATGAAGGCGCCACCCGGTTGTGGGAAACCCAAAATTGAAGCACTGCACAGGGTCCCCTTCGGGTGCTGGAAAGCGTCTTCGGCGTCCTCCGTCCACACATAAGGCCGGTTTTCCTCCGTCAGGCGGGTAAGGGGTTTTGCGATGTTGTCGGCCTTTTCCTCTAAATCATTAAGGCGGTCGTCTACTTGACCCTTCCGTTTGCCCAGGTTCGCGACGTCATCCCTCACGCCGGCCAAACGTTCCTCAAACTTTGCGGCGAGAGCCTCGTTCGCCGCCTTCATTTCCGTGGCCAGACGGTCGTTCGCTGCTCTCATTTCTGTGGTTAACTCGGCCTTCATTTCTTCCATCTCCGCGGTGATGTTGTCGTTGGCCGTCTTCATTTGTTTCAACTCAGCGATGAGGTTGTTGTTTGCCGCTTCTATTTTTGCAGCGAGGTTTTCATTTGCCGTCTTCATTTCCGAGATTAGTTCGGCCTTCATTTCTTCCATCTTCCCGGCGATGTTGTCGTTGGCCGTCTTCATTTCTTTCAGTTCCGCCTTCATTTCCATCATCGTCTCCAAAATTTTCTCCAATGCCGCGTCCATGGTTGTAATGCTCGGTGATGTTATCTTCCCACTTCCTGACACCAGTGTGACTTTGTGGGTTCGTGAAATGAAAAGTCCAATTTCACCACTCAAAAATGTTCTTTATTTCCACCGACTTACAGTTTAACACTTGCCAATTACACAGAATTACTTGCTGCACACAATTACAATTCACCAGTTCGTCCGTTACAATTTCCTTGTACTCGCGATTACATAAACTCCGTTGCACATACCAGTTACGTACAGTCTTCCGTTGCACAATCTTCTCGTACATTAACACGTCACTGACTAACACTGCCTTCTTACACCAAGAACTGTCCTCATTCACACACTAACCAACTGACTGACTGACTCCCTCTGTCTGTCTGTAACTCTCTTTATATAGGAATATCGCCGGTTTCTAGTGACCAGGAGAATGTTCCAGATTACGTAATTTCGAGAAACAGGTGTAGACAAAACAGGCGACACAGTCATGTTTTTTCCCTGACCACAGCTTGTCACCACTACAAGACAAACGAGGAGGAGGTGTGGCTAACCGAACCTCCCCTGCCTTCCGCTGCCAGCTGCTTTCACAGGGTGTTCCAGCGCTCCCGTTACAGTATCAAAGTGATTTGGTTTCTTTATATTTTTCTTTATTGTATTCTTATTTATTTATTTGAAAATATGCCTGGAATTTCCCTTCTCTCTATTTAAAACACCTTTCCCCCATGGAAATGACGGTTATATATTTATGTATATTACCAGTATTGCAAATCATTGATTTTCTCCGCAAAGGAGGTAGGAGCAATAAAAAGAAATTCTAAACGCTAATGTGAATTGCGACTGCATCCTCCTAAACACGGAATAGATTGGATGATATGGTACAGTGAGTAGGTGGTTCTCTCTCTTCCTCTCTCCCTCCCTCAGGGCTGTTGGATTAACATGACACTTCTAGGTAAACAACTTTAATTATACATAGTTCTCGTAATCCCCTCGGGTCGATCCCGACCACACAAACATTTCCGCTTAATATGACATGTTGACGGTGTTAGAGTATTTGCACCTTCGAAGCAAGCTACATGTTCATCTCTACTGACTTCCAAATTGTAAGTAACTAAGTCACATAGCCTTTCAAACGGCCGGTGCACTCGACCGCACAGCAGTTTCTCTATACATTTTAAACAGGTACATTCCTATGTGTACTAATGCGGCATTAAGATAAAGGACATAACTCAAGTTTCACCTGTAATCTGGGGTTCTATTGAAGTGAGCACATCTGTTGATAGAACAAAGGTTTCTTCAGCTCTCAGAGTGGCGAGTCCAGAGTCTGTTACACCAAGTAAGGTCCATTTCAGTCTGCCGCCACGAGGACATTGCTAACTTCTGGGAGAAAATGTTCCTATTAGCAAATTTTGATTATATCTGAATCATTTTGTGCCAGATTATTGAGAGTTACAGCAAATAATTGCGTGCTTTGTGTGTTGAGTCAATTGTGGGAGTGCATTTTAAGTCACTTGTGAATATAACTTATAGATAAAAATATCTGAAACTACAGATCCTAAATAATAATGGTAGTTAACGCTGACACCCAATAAAAACATTGTCTAAAATAATAAATGACAAAATCTCATGAAAGTAACTGCAACGTAGGATAACAATAATGGAGTACTCACATACTGTGTGTACCTACACGTGGTAGAAGATAAATGATCGAAAGAAGATAAATGCTTAATAGTTCACATTTCCTTACATGTCAATTTTAATATAGTGACTGTCCCTTTATCCAGTTCTTTTCCTCTGTTGTTATTATATTGCGAATGTTGTTGTTGTTTATGTAAATAGTGATTTATTTTTCATTTCGTGTTACAGCGATCCTTACATTAACTCACGCAACACTGACTCCTCTAGCACATGCACAACACTCGTCAGGTACAGTGTTGACGCTTTGTTTCCATACACGCCTTGCTTTTATTGCATTTTTATTTTGTACAATGTTTTAAGGAGCTAGATACCGCTTAATGCTTATCCTTATAGATAGATGTACATCATTAAATATTTACACGTAACCAATACTGCATTTCTAGCCGCGGGTGCATGCCACACCTTCATTTTTATTTATTCCTTTGTTTAATATTCTCTCTATTTTAAATAATAGTGACTCATTATTCTTTCAACTTCTGTAATCTCCAATCACGTTATATGCGTGAAGACGTTAAATTAGCCTCTTTAAAAGTGCCTAACAATGCAATCTCAATGTTTAACCTCGATCTCTTATCACTAAATATTTGAGTAATTACAGAGGGCCCGTCCATAAATTTTCCGTTCTATGTTACTGTTTCCTTCTCTTTGATAACAGTGGATGCCCCTCCTTTTTACCCACAAATTCCCTTATTTCTGTTAGCATGTTCCGGTAATTTTATCAATGCTCCATCTTTGCCACAAACGTCATATCTCGGTGTTAATCTTCTAATCGTATGCCTTGATCGTAGAGTGCAAAAATATTCACTCACGACAAGGTAACCGTGTTCACTGCCTGAGTACCGAAGGAGTTGCTCAGCGCATTTCATTTGTGGCCCTCATTCATGAGGTCCGGGATCGATTCAATAGTGGCTGACGTACTTGACCCATTGTTTTTTATTTCGGGGGCTGTCCCGTGACGCCAGGCGAATGCTGGGTAGAATAATTACATCCCTCGAATTTTCTGTCCTTCCATTTCATCTCCATTATCATTTCACGGCATCCCTCACCTGGTGGTGTTTTTCATATTAGAGGTGTCGGCGGGTGTCTCTTCGGTGAATGGCAGGATGATATGCACTTGGTGAAACTTCCTCCTCCAGTAGGATGATCACCGGACTTAGAACCAGGTCTGGTGGAGTCGTTGCCGGATCACAGTGGGGTGGAATGCCCGTTATTTTGGTCTGCCTGGGAGTTTCCAAATTCTAAGGTGTATGAACCCTACCCTCTGCACTGTCGTGGCACCTTGGGACGATTACAATCACCTGTAATGTATACAACACATTCTTTACCTCTAAGTTTCCTGAAATGTCTTTATTTCCGCTGCTGAATCTAGTTTAGTCGTAATTTCTCGTCCTAGTCTTATGTTGTTGCGGTATTTTTCATTTCCGCCATTTCAGATATCAGCTGCTTGCTTAGGCTAACGTCCAGTTTAACGATAGTTACCCCTCTTTGTGTACCGTTTTGACATTTAGTTACATCCTTATCTGTACAGAGGAGCGAAAGAATGCCACTATATGCGTCATCTACCGCCCAGTATGTATCTTACTTTCACGTCACATATAGGAGGTTATTTCGTAAATACAGCCTGAAATTTTATAGCTTGTCAGCCTGCAAGTCTCGATAAATGACAGAGTGAGGTGGTCCGTAAAAATGATTACCTTCTTATTGAACTTGTAATGCATTATATCGTTAATACAATGCACTATATGGATATAACAGGAATAGCCTCATCATCGGCTCGTTGAGTCAGTACAGCACCGATAAAGGAGACTGATAAGTCTTAATAAATCTCCAACAGCCAATTCATATCAGGCCTTTCCAATAATAGAGCCTGCGCAATCAACTCCTTTAAGTGCTCAAACACAGCAGGTATTCGTGATCAGTCCACCGCCATTTTATTCATTTTTGAGCAACACTCTCAATGGTGCAGTCTCCCTCACAAAATTGTATAGAAATCTGATTTGGTAATTTAACATGCCAAGAGGTTTTATGAGCTGCTTTAAATTTTTCGCGGTCTCTATCGTCTGTAAAGTTTCAACACTCTCAAAATCTACTCATATGCCACATCCGGAAATTATATAACCTACAAAAATGTACTTGGGTTGCAAAGAATTGAGAGTTCTAAATCTATTGTCACTCCGCATTGTGTCAGTCGTTGTAAAATGTAGTCCGTATGCCCCGGTATATCTGCGCCATGTATTAAAAATCCTCAGTGTATTGCGCTATGAAGTCTTTCGTAGCGTCACCGAAAACCGTATACCTTGCCCTCAGAAAAGCACTGGAGCTAGTCACCACACATGGGGAGCATTTCCTGAACTGGTAGACACACCCACCATGGATGAAACTACAATAATTTCAAAAATGCTCTTGAGCTCTCTCTGTAAATATAAGTTCCTTAAGTCCAAGGGAGAACGCCATTTTCGTATCCTATTTTTCCTAATATTTGGTCTTTTTTTTCGATTCTGAAATTACCTGCCGTTGGGTACATATTTAACCCGCAGGCATCTATTGTAACTTTAACAGCACAATGGCAGTTCTTTGTGATGCATAGCATAATAACACCATCCTGAAGCATTTCATTTATTCTACGGTCTACCTTTTTTCTTATATAAAAACGGATGGGGCGGCATCTATGTAAAATGGGTTTTTTTTCGTATTAGAAATCCACACTGATATAGATTACTTAGGCTCATTATTTCGGCAAATACTTCGCCATTTCGGTACAACGCTTTGTTCTCCCGTCAATAATTCCTTTCCCCATAGCTTTTCCTGTATCTGCTGGGAAATGTTCATATGGCTATCTCCTTCGGTTATCCTGAGCTGCATTCGATATACCTAAAACAGGTTCAATTCCGTGCCGGCTAGCTAGAGGCTAGGCCTGAATTTCCTGTGGGATACCTGGTATATTATCATTCACTACCATTGTGTTTCTGTGCAGCTCTTGACTACTATGCAGCTTTATTTATTTCTGTATTCTTTCTTTCAAAATCCATCTGTTTTTTGTTTTTATTTTTTAAGAGTACATTTTTATAAGATTTTAATGTGCTTTAAACTTTGCCATTTAGGTATTTTACCAAAAGTTTTCGTGCGTTGTCAGCTTGGTATTACGATTTAAATTTTTGGGAGAAACTTGAATCATACTGATTTTGAGAATTCCATTCTCACTATCTGAAAATTTTAGTATAAGAGCATTTCTTTTTCTCTTTATTTTCCAGAAAGCTGTATTTTGTAGCGGTTCCCTTATTCCTTTGATGGTTTCTTGTTCGTATATACCGGATGCCTTTCGTAACATTTACCAATATACATTTTCTGGGAAAGCATCCTCTTAGTTCCGAATGAACGCTTCGCATATTTATTTTATTTATTGGCAAAATCTTGGACGGGAAATTGCTTTCTTCGCTGATGAAGGCTTCTAATGTATAGCGAGAAAACTCTGAGCATTTGCTTCTTGTGGCACTAATGTCATATGATCCTCAGTGAAACAGTCACCAACTTCTTCCGTACTTAAAAATCGTAAACCAAACAGGCGTTTCAATAATAACTGACTTCTGGGTCTTTGATGTATTTTCTAATGAGACCCATTGTTTGTATATTCCGTCATCAATTCTGACCAAAATGAAAGTAGCATTAACGAATTTCAGACTCTCGGGCAACATCTCCTACACTGCATTGTGAATGACAGTTTCAATATCTGCGAATACTTCATCAGCTTGAAGCCTAGGCCGAAAGAGAGGCATTTGTCGATTATATTTTGCCACGCTTTCTTGTAAGACTGCTTAACTTAATTTGGAAATAAGCAGAACACCAATGGCACCGGTAAATTACTTATAAGTGCATAGAGAGTGAACGGCTGGCAGAATTGCGGTAGACAGCACTTAAACGTTCAATATTCATAAATTTTCTTAGTAGCACAAAATTTTGAAATATTTATTCCATTTGCAAATCCCACATTTTTACTCACAGTATTATTAAGTAATAGAAATAATCACATGGGTTTGTTATTATTTGAATCGCTTCTGGCGTTGACTGCTGGTTAAGTCTCTTCAATAGTCTTGGTTACCGAATGGTAATGTCTCTGGAAAGGAATTCCAGTTCTAATAAGTTTTATATCCGAAGATATTAATATAGTAACAACTCCAGTCCTCACCTCCCTATGTATCATTTTGACTAGTCTGTGGGTCAGAGCCGCAGCTGGTCGCCATTTCAGGGAGTTTGAAATCTTCTGCATCTTTAAGACCTTTGGTAATCTTATCGTTAATGTACAGGATCACTCCATAACCAGCTTTAGCGATTTGCTTCTTTAGTCATTTTAACCCGCGCTGCTTCAAATTAATCATTCTCAATTAACAGTTGAGTACATTCAGTATATTCATAAGCTTGCAAACAACCAGAAAAGTGAACTTCATTTCTAAATTTTAATTTTAAACGCAATCATACCTGCTGTTTAATCTTTGTTTATTCTTGCATATAGCATTTACACAAAAATACACACACACAGACACACACACACACACACACACACACACACACACACACACACACAAACACACACACATTGTGTATACACCGTATAACCTTTAATTTCGACTGAAACCCTAGATACTTCCACGATTTCACCTGTTTTATTACTGTCCTCCTACTGATTTGTTTTTCTCTTTCTCGTAACCTTTGGGCATTCCTCACACCTACAATATTTAAATATCTGTCGTCCTCGTGTTCTGTTCAATCACTTAAAACCTTACTCACGGCCATATTGTAGAATGGCATTCACTCTAAGTGGGGTATTCGTATTCAGCATGATTTCTGTAATCTCCCGGAGATTTATTACCGCCTCTTTGTGATTTGAAATCTATAAAATTAATAGAGTAATGTCATCAATTATTTTAAATGTTTTATGACAAGCAATAACTAGTTTTCGAAGTACACACCATTAGATTCTATGGTCTTACACCATCATTCGGCGACTTATTATACCACGATGGTACCAGTTTCTAGTTTTGATGCGAAGAATTCGTTGACATCCACTTGCACTGCTTTATGTTGTCAAAATTTCTTCCACGTAAAAACGGGCCATGGATCGGAAAAGATGATAGACTAATTTTGCGCTATCAGTGCTGTATGGTGGGTGTGGTAGCAGTTCGATTCCTCCCAATTCCTGAATTTTATCCATGACTGTTCATGCAGTAAGGTGTGTTGCATTGTTCTGTTGCAGTAGAACTGTATTTCGGTTAATAATGCTGGGTATCTACGTCTCAAAATTTCATGAAATTGTTCAAGTTGTTGAGAATAAATTACCACATCAATAGCCCGCCCGTTTGGAACAAATTACCAGTGAATCATACCGTTAAAATTCCACCAGACACACAACATTACTTTGGAGCAGAAATGATTTCTTTAAAGATGACTTTGGCAGGTTGGCGGGGACCAAGCCACTGTTTCGAGGCATCAGGGTTTCGATAAAATATCCATTTTTCATCACAAGTGACGATTCTCCTGACAAATCTATCATCCATTGGATTACGAATAAGCTGACGACAGATATCCACTCAACGTTCGGCATGTTGAAGTGTCAGTTCATGAGATCCAAATCTTGGTTCTCCAAGTGTATTAATGTGGTAATGTATGGTGTCTTTGGTGCACCAAGTTCTTCTGAAAGCCTGCGGCTACCATTTTGCAGATTTTCTCGCAAATCTTTGCGTGTATCCTCAATATTCCATACTTTAATTATTCCCGAACGTGGTAAATCTTTAGTGTTTTCGTCTCAAATATTGAAACATTGAAACCATCGTTTTACCACACGCTCACTAAAGACACCTTTCCCTTCCACTTCACATATTCTTTGAGTTTAGGCATCGGCATTATAATTTTGTTTGCAGTAGTGTTTTAGAAGGACTCTAAGTTCAAACTTTATCTCCTTTTCGTGGTTGTTTAATAACTAATAACTTATACATTCTCAGAATGTACGCAACACTAGCCATGGAATCCTGTAAATAGCATTTCCAAACCAAATAATCCCAATAAATTTTCCAAAACACTAAAATAAAAAAAAACGAATTTATTTACGAGACCACCTAATATGATTGGAACGACAATATTACGGTCGATCTTGCCGTTCAAAATTTTGATCATTTCTTATCCTACATCGTTCCTGGTAATTTTTTGGCATCTTACTTCTGTATCTATCTCTGATATTATCTCTGGACTCCTGTTACTTTCACTGCTTCTGTACCTGTGCCATAAAAATGTTGTGCCTTATATCGTTCATCAGAGGACGGCTGATGCGAATTTCTGCTTCCCCATATTTCACTTGTGCGACTATGGAAAGCTGCTAACGGCTCTAAATCCTCTACCATAGTTCTGCGTTGTACGACAAATAAATTATTTTTATTTGTTTTTTGAAATAATGCACCATTAGAGAGATATGTTCTTATCTCATTGGGGGTTGAAGAATTTGGCGCTGCTGCGCCAGCTTTAGAAAATAATCCACTATAGTTTTATTTCAATGGTGTTGATGTCTCCACACAACATATTACGTGCTGCTATTGCAGTACCTGCTAAAAAGAGCTTGACGAATTGGCGATAACTAGGGCTTGGAACTTGATGGAATATCATATTTGTTCTGTGTATCATACACAGTGCAGAATGCAATATAAATTCATTTCTCTTAAATTTGAAGCAATATTGACTACATTTATTTTGCATCTGATTGCATTTTCGGAGGCTTTAACATCCATTGGTCATTTTTTAGGAATTTTGTTTACCTTTTGTTGCATTGTCATTCAGTTTCTTGCACATTTTAACGTTATTCGTACGTAGTCATTGTTGGGGCTGCTTACTGAGCTTACTGTGTGTAGTAAATACTCTTAGAGTGAGACATTGAGTATATGTTTACACAGTTATCGTTATAAATCAAGACACTGATGGTGCTTTCCTGCGATAAGAAAAACTACACTTGCTCTCACGTGCGTGGGGGATGCTTTCTCTGAACGAATCAGAAGGGAACTACTACTACATCAGTTCCGAAGTCATAAATAGATGTACTATCTACATTGAAAAGAATCTCTTTCGCTCGCTCGCATCTTGTATTCAGCACTGCTCGTGCCAGGGCGGATGTTTTGTAAGAGGTCAGTAAACCTTCTTATGTTGAAAGTAGAACCGTAATCTTTCTCAGATATCGCTAGGTATATCAGCACATTCCTCACAGACGTATTTTCGTGAGAGGAACCCTTGTTACAACTGCATCCGCCATCCAGTCAATATTTTACTTCTTACAAATGAAGGCGTAGAAATGCAAAGTGATGAAAAACAGTCAGTTTCTTGCGAAAGTTAATGCCTGCGTTTTGGTGACAGTATGTCTCCTACAGAGGGAAACACATGTGTCTTAGTTCCTCCAGTTAGTAAAACATATTGGACGATGAATCAAATGGATGAAAATATGCTCAAATGAGTCGACGGCCCATTGAGCTTAGAGTTACCTGACATTGGACTTTCAGGATAAGTGAAACCCCCGGGAAACCCCTTGTCCAGATAACTCACCCTGACTGAGACTCAAACTCAGAAAATTTTGTTTTGCAACTTGTGTGAAATTAAAGAAATGCAGATAGGCGTTTTACTATGCAGCAGCATATAGGGCGCACAAAACACAAATAGTCTATTGCACGTATAAAGAAAAGTAAGACAATCCAATTACTTCTTAGTCAAAGCACGGTAGAATCATCCAAAAAAGTTACTTTTAATGGAGAGTTCTTTGTAGAACGTTGGTTTCTGCCAATTTTCCAATAGCTAAAATAAATAACGCTACATTTCTGCAGCAGTATACAGGACAGAACATCCCAAATGAATATACCCTTAGAAAAGATAACTTGCAGGGTTGGTATGAAGAGACAATAGCAAGAATACGCGAATTTATGGAATATAAGAATATATTTGTTTCAACAGACCAGACAAGTGATAAAGAGGGGCCTTATATTGCAAATGCTGTTATAAGTATTGTTACTCAATCGGCAAACTCTACGGTACCTATCAATAAATGCAGGGGAAGGCCGGTGGAGGGGGGCGTGTGGCATCGATACCGCTTGTAGAGGCGAGACAGAGTGGAGGGAGGGGGAACCACGGGGGTGGCTGAATCTTCGTTTCCCCCTCCTCCTGCCGCCTGAAAGAACGCGAAAAATCGAGAATGTTTTCCCCCTCCATGGAAAAGAATTCTCTCGAAGCATTTAGCCACCGATCAATACAGGGGAGGCGACCGTCAGTTGAGTTCAGTCAGTCGTGGCGAGCAGCGTGAGGAGCGCCCAGTGTACGTGGACAGACGAACTGGTGAATCGTAATTGTGTGCATTACGTAATTCTATGTAATCGGCAAGTGTTCGCATTTTAATTCGGTTGAAATAAAGAAAAATTTTGAGTGGTGCAATTGGACTTTTTATTTCACGAACCCACAAAGTCACAGTATATTACAAGTTGACACCTACCGTAAATTGAGAAGGTTAACCATCAATGTATATTCAAGCTATTTGATCAAAGCATCTTTCTTTTGCGGCTCCAGGGCATAATAAAACATGCAAGTGTTTTTGTAACAGCTGCAGCCAAATATATGGTGAAATTGGGAATGCCAATTAAATTATTCTACACATAAGTGGCTCACGTGACATGTGTAGATCATGCCCTTCATAACGTAAATGCAAAATTTCTGCAAGTTATAAACTCATATCAAATTTAAAGAAATTGTTTCTGCAAACTCCTTCAAGAATTTGATATTTTCCTGAAATTACACCTAAGCTAATATTGCCTGCTGAACTAACTGTAACACGTTGCGGAACATGGATCAGTGCATGTGCTTTGATAGAGAAAAGTCTGCAACAACAGCTGATGCTCAAGGATTACTCGACCATCCTCAAATTAAGGGCAGCTTGGAATATATCAGTGCCACTTTTCAATTTTGGCAGAAACAGCAACATGGCTAGGAAAAGAAAAGATGGGAGTATTTATGCGGTTATCGAAAAGGATTAAAGGTGTGAAGGAACTTTTGCAACAACAAAAAAAGTGTGGGAAAAATTGGTCAAGAAGTTTGTGGGAAAGTTAAATATGTATTATAAAAGAGCATTGGATATCAGTCATTTGAGAAAGCTCTGCAAAGTAAACATTTTAACATTACATGTTTTGGAGAAGGTTTATCACCAGGGGAACTTGGTCACTTCCAGTATGCTACAATGACGTTAGTTGAAACACAGTTTGCCAAAATACAGCAGTGCTCTTCAAGACAACCAAATGTCCTTCAATCCCGAGAGCCTCCGACTGGCAATGTTTCCTTATTGCAATGCCGAATAAGAGATATGCCTAAATATATCATTTTTCCAAGTATATAAATAGGTATGGGTTAAATTACATAATTTTTATTATAATAATTAATGGCATAAATTTTGAACGTTAAAAATACAAAAAGAATTGACGGTCTTTTTTTTTAATTTTAATGCCACTTTCACAAAATATATTGGTCACGTTTCTCTGAATTTTGGGACACGAACTTCCGAAACCTGTAATTACCCAGAGTTAATCTATAGCAAATCAAACACTTACCTAATAATCTCCTCCTAATTATTAACCTTTTATATCGTTCTGAAGCACCCGTTAGTGTAACGGCGTAGGTTGTCAAGTCAATCATCAAAAGTTTTGGAGTTGCATTTGCATTAGAATTATCACATGTTGTGGGAGAAAATACAACAGAGTGCACTTGTTCTGTCAATTGAATAATTCTAGGTGAGCTAATCGAACACTGTTCTGCTTTTTATTATTTATCGGCTCCACTTCGTGCCTTTGTGAATGAATGCGTAATTCAGCTAGCTCACGTGATGTTTCTTCCATTATGAAACTAGTTGACTGCTGAGTATCAGAATCTTTAAATCTTTAAATTATGCATTATTTTCCTGACGCTCTGTTTGATCTTGAACTACCTTTAGTACGGATATCGTTTCGGCTTCTAAATTAAGCTCTAATGTCCCTCTTATCTTTTGATATTTGCACAATTACTCTGAAATTCAGTGCTCAACCTATATTTCGTTGCTAAATTTCTACCCCTAATTTAAACAAATTCTTTTTTAATTTTCTCAACCTAATTCTCCGATTCTTTAACCTCAGTTATAATTAACGTGAAATCTTCCTGCAATACACTCTGAGAATTTGCAATAACTAGCAGCTGAATCTAAATTTCTTTTCTTTGCGATTATAAACATCTCCTATAAATTGTTCTAGTTTATTACTTGATGATTCCTCCAGTGCTGTACCTTAATTTTTCGAACTCTCCTCTAACCTTTTCCTTGATGATTTCTTTTGCTTTTGCAAGCGCCTATATAACCTTTTCTCAAGTGCCTTGCTTTGTTTTGGCAATTATTATTTTCTGATTTGATTTTATTACCTAAATTAGCAAACATTTGTTGAATAACTGTAGCAAAGTTGCTCTCCGTAATTCTTTTATCCAGAATTTGCCTTTCACTGCACTCTGCTGACCTACATTCTACCTGCATACTTTCAGTTTTGTTTATCTCTTCCTTCATCTCTTTAAAATGTACTAGTCTCTTTAGCGCCTCGTTATTCCTTGGTAGCATCAATTAGAATCATTTTGACAGTCAGTGATTACATGTATTCCTTCTTCACATTAAATTACACAACAATATTTGTGCATTACTTTGTTTTGTAGCCGTTGTGTACTCCTAGAGTTGTTCGGTCCTAACTCTGCGTTTGTTACGATGGCTGGTGGACTCCTCTGGTCTTTGCTGTCGTGTTTGTACTGCTAATGGTCTAGAGTTCTATGCTAAGATATTCCCTTACTCGCTATCACTCCATCGTTATCCAAATCGGGAGTCGTACTGACCCGCTGGGTGGCACTTTTCATTGGGATCCTTGCCAGCCTCGGTAGCGTTGTGGTAGCATATCTGTCTCACGTTCAGGAGGTTCCGAGTTCGAATCCCGGTCAGGGTGAGTTACCTATATAAGGTTTATTCCGGGGTTTTCCCTTATCCTGAAAGACGAATGTGGGGTAACTCAAAGCTTGTAACTAAATGTTTATGGGTGCACACAATGCCACGTTGTGGACGCCAATTTGAAGCAATAATTCGGCAAATAAGTCGGCGAGCAATGAGGTTTATCTTAGGGTATGCGTGGATGTGTGAGAAGGAGGTTTTAATAACACTGGAATGCCCGTTTCCAATTTATTTATTTACCGCTTCTTCTTTTAAAACATCGATATGAAAGTTGCCGACCAAGGGCTACCAATCTCTGTTTAGAGTTACTGACTGCCGAATGTTTATTGCTCGATAAGCTTTATTCGTTTCTCACATATATATGAACCGACAATTATCAAACATAGAACAGGTTGACCGCCCTAATAGGCTTCACGCCTCGGACTGCTCTCATCGGCCTGACGCCGAAGACTGCCCAATGACCACAGATGCGTGTGTGGGTGTATCACTTTCCCTTACTGAAAACTCCTCCTTTTCAACCAAAGTCCCTTTGTGGCTGTTTTGTCGCCATTGTAAATGATCCAAAGAATTCCCTATTCATACCCGTCAAGTGAGCCCCTTTTAGAAAACTGCTAAGGACGCTGTTTCTTACATTGCTTTTGTTATAACAACTTTCCCCCCAACCCAACTGGCCTTGCCCGTTTTGTAATAAAGAACCAACATTCCTTTGACATCCATCATGATTCTTTACTTCTGGCAAACCTTAATTTCGGTATCAAGCTCTATGGACCCTGGGCTCATTTGAGCATCATTTCACCTATTCCATTCATCGTCCTATATGACTTAACGTTGGAGGACGTAAATTACAAAAAAACAAACAAAAAAAAACGGGATCCTCCTAACCACGGAAAGAATGTCAGCTGTTCTCTCTCTCCCTCTCTCAATTTCAATCTCTCTCTGTCTCTCCCTCTCTTCCAGGGATGCTGGATTAACAACATACTTCTGAATAAACAACTTTAACTAGACACGCCTTTCCTTACAGTTCGATCCTGACCGCATAAATTTCCTATGTTAATGCGGCATAATGATAATGTAGGGAGATTTGCACCGTATAAAATGTGGACCTCCAAGGCAAGTTACTTGTTTATCTCTGCTGACTTCCAAATTGTAAGTGCCTCTGTGAGTTACACTACTGTTTCAAACGGTTGGTGTTACCAATTGTACATAATTTTCCCCAGGAATCTTAAATATGAACGTCCGTGTGTGAACTGATGCGGTATTGAAATAAAGCACTTGTCGACAATATTTCAAGCTTCACCTATAATTTGGGATCTTATTGCAGTGAGCACATGATTTTCAGCCCACAGACCAGAGAACAACTGTGGATATAATTAAGTGTGTTAGTCTATGTAAGGTTTGTTGCAGAATCCGCTTTGTTAAAAATACTTTGTTGCTTTTAAAAATTAACGGCTAAATAATCAAGGAATGCACAATAAATAAGACATGCAATTATCTTAACAAGCGGCGTTAATGTAATATAAGTGAATCCTTGTGTAAAGAAGCTGTGCACCTACATGCTATAAAAGTATCAGTTTAATATCGTAACTGTTTAATGAAGTTAGCCAATTTAACACTGACGGTACGTTTCATTAAATCTGTCCTTTATAAAATACATTTGGGTGATTTAAAGTTATAGGTCACGAAAAACTGTGAGCACTTCAGGATAGTCACAATGGGATACTTCGTGCTTGGTGAGATATGTTCCTCTAGAGCTTCTGGGAAACACAAACACAGCTCGCTTATTTAATATATTATTTACTGGGGAGCATTCAACCGTAGTTACAGTACAATAATAAAAATACTGAATATGTCATTGCTTTCAAATTAAAAACAAAAAAATTAGTAGCAAGAAACGCTAGGGAGACTTTCAATGTGACACTTCATACTAATAGGGTGGTTATACTATATGGTATCTCATCCGCGGGCTCTTTCTACTGCGCCAAGGGGACTGTCGAGATGCTGAAAACATCTCCTCTTATCGGTTGGATAATCCCCCACTTCTACCTTGCCTATGTGGGCGTAAGACCGGCAGTCGGGTTGGCAGGGCCTGGTCGGATATGGACTGTAGTGCCACAGGCTTTTTCCTCTTTTCTAGTAATAACCCTTGTTATTTCTTGTACGATCATGCCACATAATAGCAGCAGGATCAGAGCGATATACTTTGTCTTTTAAAGAGCTTCCATAAATAAAAATCATAACTGCTTAGGTAGAGGGAGCGAGAAAACCACAACACGACATTTAAACTTCGGTCAAGAAACATCTATTTTGTTTCATTTAATTGTATGTCAGCCTATGTGCTGTTGCAGCGTCTTGTTGGAATCAACCGAGAGCTTTTGAGCTCATTTCGAGATGGTAAAAATTTAGTCTCCAATACCGCTAGGCCTTAATTATTTAGTTTAAAAACTTTCTTCTAACACTCGACGAACACCGCACTCAAAATCTTAGGCACAGTAAGGCTCATATGTAACAAAGCAAGTGTTCAGAAGTCTAATATTGTAAGTGTTCACGCCACCATTTATAGAAACGAAGAACTTTCGGAGAAAAGCTAATGCTCCTGGGTCACTGAAGTCACTTTCTGCAGAACAGAACAAATAATTACAGTAATTCGCTCGCCCACTGGTGCTTGGTGACTTCATCCAGTTATATCTTATGTTACAGTTGATCTTCTCCTAGAATGTATCTCTAAAACCAAACCCGAAGCTTCAAATTTATTTCTTACAAGTGATAAACTTTGGCAACCTTTCTTCGAACTTCCTACGCATCCCACGAGCAGATTCATGATTAGAATAAAATTTGCAAATAAACACAGGCTCATTTACTCTAGCGATAGAGGCCATAATTGACTGGATCTTTACAGCAATAACAGCGCCAAGATTCGAATGGGAATTGGCGCTTGGAAGCACCGCTAGATGGCGAGGGAAGAGCGAGAAAGAGAAAGGCCATGAGCCGATTACGATGTAAAGCGGAATGGCGCACGTCGCTATATTAAGAATGCGTACGAATACTATCTCTAAATCTATAATAGAACACTGCATAATAATTTATTGTCTGCTTTTAGTATTTGTTGATTAAACAGCCATAGTTTCTTCACAAGACAAGCAAGCAGAACAATAATAACCGTATATACTTAAAGCCTGATACCACAATATTTATTTCAATAGAGTGCCAGGTTTAAAAAGTTCCAATTTTTTTCGGAAATATTTTGTTATTGTTGTGGTTTAATCTTCATGCAAGCTATTACCAGCAACTTCAAGATGTACATTTTATTTGTCCGCATGCACCACAAATACATGATTTTGACGTCCTCCAACGTTAAGTGGAATTGGGTGAAATGATGCTCAAATGAACCCTGAGTCCATGAAGTATAGAGTTACCCGACATTCGTCTTCCAGGATAAGGGAAAACTCCGGTAAAAGCCTTATCCAGGTAAGTCACTCTGACCGAGATTCAAACTCGGAACCTCTTGAACGTGAAGCAGACATGCTACCATCTACATTACCTAGGCGGGCACAAATATTTGAAATTAATCAAAACCCTTAGAGATACTTTTGTGCAAATCCGAAACAGCAAAACAAAGAGGAGCTTTTCTCCCACTAGAAGATTTGTTCCTGGGTACATTCATCTCCGTTAGATCCCTGAGAGGCTAATTGAGGGGCTACTTGATTGAGAAGCCTCTTGTCATGATGAGAGCATACAACGACCGGGAGGGATTGGAGCATTAACCACGTTCTACCCTCCACTGCTACACCACATTCATGACGCCTATAGTGGAAAGACGTAGTTGCGTAGCGGACGGGCGGTATTTCTTGGTTCAGAAACTAATGATGCACCGTGGTGTAGCTAAATGGAAGTTTGGGTTGGAAAGTTTTTCTAAAAAAACGCATTTGTGATGGAATTTCAGTATCGATTTTTGTGTATAATGGAAAACCTCATCTAACTATTCGGTACGCGGTAGAGAATAAAAATTCTAGGTAAATGATAATCAAAGAATGACTGTCACATCTTTTTTAAATTCCTTCTCATTCTTTCTTCTCTGTTCTTAGGTAAATACAGATAAAAATAATGCTAATAAAGCGATGGGTGATGCTCTTATATTTTTATGAGGCTGCCTTTTTGTCTTCGTGATTTAAGTATATTAGAAGTACAACCAGATGATGATGCTGATAATGGTTATATTGGGATTAATAGGAATTCTGACTCATCATTAGATACCAAAGAATTCCAAGATAAAAATTATCAATTACGACTTATTATATAACTGTACTGTCTACCCACCACAAGAAGGCAAGCGGGGTCTGAAGAGGGAGAGGAGCTTTAACTGTTTATGTGCTCTGGTAGGGGATCTCTTTACTACGAAATGGGTATATGTGAGAGCACATGAGTCACCCATGCTGCCACATCTAATGTTCCTTTCAGAACCAGCGGTAATATGTATAATGCAATGGGGAGTTATGTGACAACACTGTGTATTTTAGTTGAATCTAGCATCCTTATCATATCCAGACGCCGAGCATAAATATCATGAGGGTAACAAAGGTGATTATGTTACGCAACCTCTGACTTGCCTTCTTGTGTTAGGTGAACAGTGTATCTTGTGAAACAGAAAACATATAGTACCATACATGCTTTAAATTAATATACAGCGTTAATCAGTCCCGATTCTATTTTGATTAAGAATTGATTTATTTGCATGTGAAAGAGTTAAAGATAAATGGGAACTAAGGTGTTAACCTACAAATACAAAATAGATGTGTAATATGTTATGAAAATGACTCCAAAGTTCACAAACTCCTGATTTGTATCCCAAAAGCTTTTCGGTTATAGGATGGACCTATGTGTGAACGTAGTCAAAAATGGAACAAAAAATGGTATTTTGGTATTTGATCATCAGAAATCGTTGAATAATGTGTAGGCTATGGTAAACTGCGTCCAAGGTGCCTTTTCAGTGAAGAGAACAAAATCGTTATCGGATCAGAGAGAGGCCAAAACTAATGGGCATTTGTACATTTCTATTCCTAATTATTGATACCTTATACATAAGGGATAAAAAAAATGAAAATTATTCATAGGCATTAGGTCTTGTTTTCCGCATGCACCTAAATGCCGTACTGCAGGGTTCACCGATTTTAGCCTCTGTAGGTGTGTAGTGTTTAACGCCCGCTTTTACTACATACGGCACCGCAGGTGATGACACTGATGATACATGAGATGAAGATAGAGCACCGGTGGAATGAGATGGCGGGGGAAACTGGAGTCCCGGAGAAAACCCGCCCCAGCGCCGTGTTGTCCACCACCAATCTCTCTTTGTGGTCGCCTGGGATCGAACCCGGGCCGCCTTGGTGAGAGCCTTGGTGAGAGTTAGCCCTTGTAGGGGTTAGGTGCTGACAGCCAATCACCAAAATTGGTCAGCGGAGAAGCAGGGCAACGCTAAAGCATTTTTACTCT
Organism: Mantis religiosa; assembly: GCA_030765055.1. Classification (NCBI taxonomy): domain Eukaryota; kingdom Metazoa; phylum Arthropoda; class Insecta; order Mantodea; family Mantidae; genus Mantis; species Mantis religiosa. Next base: position 160,299,547 of record CM060950.1, read on the forward strand.
GCACTTAGTTAATGCTGCAGGTTATATCTCCTACTCTTTCATGTATTGCATGTTTCCGTTTAAATGGAAGATCCAGTGAAATTTAGAATGTGCCTGCAGACAAGGGCTAAGAACCATTTATTCATTTGAAAGTAGTTGCTTTTAAGATAAAAATTCTTCATTATAAATAAGAAATCAGAGCGTTCTTCAAATTATATCAGCTTTCTCCATATTATTTCTGAACTTATATATTTACATAATAAGTATTCATCTATTGCTACAAAAAGTTTGGGGATATGGATACTAACTTTTCCAGCTAAGTCCAACCCATGTAATTAGAATACTTCGAAACGGTTATAAAACGATTTGAGGCAATTTTCAGCCATCTTACACCATCTGTTTGACTATAAAAGAAGGCGCAATAACCGCAATAATATGTGTGGATATTACCTTGAATAATAACCCGTTTTCATTAAACTAGAACAACAAAGAGCTTTAATAACTAAAAAGACATCACTTCTGTTCACAGACATGATAGAAATATTATTTACGTTCGCATTCTCTAAACTTAAGCGAAGTATGGGTCAGTCCAGGATGCTAGCACCTCTACACCAACCAAGTAGAACAAATGTGAAAGTGCCACAGGAAAGGTAGCGTGAGTGGGGAACAAGCAACGCCCCTAGCATACTTACCAAGGCCGTTCGCACAAGGTCACTTCTTGGATTAATATAGAACCGTCTTGTTTTACATCTTATATGCATGCACCAATTACCTTGCTTTTTAAATTACTAACTGTTCAGATCTGTCTGCTCACGCGTGGTTGCTCAATTGCCCTTTTCTCACGACAATGAAAACAATTTGATTACAGCTACCAAATAAGATAATGTTGGACTTGGTGTTTCTACCTTGGGCTCCTATTGTTACCCTCATATTCATCCCTTTTTGTTTTTGTTTGCTTGTTAGCTGATTAACTTAAACTGTTATTTTTTCGGTTAATGAACTCCATGACAAAGGTTGGGGTTTTTATTGAATCATATCGTACGAAAGTACAATCCCATCATTAGCAAGCCTCACATCTGACACAATTATAGTTTTTATCTGCTTGAGGTCTTTGTTGAGAAGTATTGCATTCAATTCAAAAGGTTCATTTTAAGTTTTCATAATATATACAGTCACTTTGAATGAAGAACAAGCACAATGTGGAGAAGACGACGCGATGACGCGCAAGTGCTCAGGTCATTTTCCCCTAGCAACTCCACAATGACGTCCGTTAAACTCTAGGCCTCGTCTATGAAAATATATTCCAGCGAAAAATTAACTTCCTACATGAGTTTTTAAGTTCTGCTAGAAGGACACTGGCATGTTGGATCTCCTGGAATTCGTGCTTAAGATGCGAGAGGTCAGATGAAGTTTATATTTTTAATCAGAGGCAAATAACTTCTATTACTTATTCCCTTTTTTCACCTCTAGCTTGTAGATTAAATGTGTCTGTACAGCCGAGTATCCATGCACTGTTTGTGTAAAACTTTAGTAATTTGACAGCAAAACTTTACCCTATCTGCCTATATGTTTATGCTATCAGCATGTATCTCAACTGATACACACGCATTTTTATCTGATATCAGAGTAAAGCTAGCAAACTTTTTCAAGGAATATATAAAACTCGTCATTGAGTAACTATGCTATTTAACACTCTAATGAGTACAAAAATAGTTTGAATAGTAAGCGGATAATCTAATGTTTGTTAGCTGTTCTTGCCCAATTACATTACACAAACTTATGACAAAATTGCACCAAAAATGACAAATATGGAAACAGATGAAAAATGAAAAATGAACATGTGCTCAAAGAAAGCGTTTCTGTCTAACGGAGACTTGCATTAGTTTGTTGTTGATAACTGTTCTTGAAATTAATAACATACCTTTCCGGACAAGAATGATATATTCGCAATTTACAATTTCAAATTAAACGTACTTCTATTAAGGCCCTCTAAGTATCCCTGAGGAAGCACCTAGGAAGGAGCTGGCTACCGTAATATTTAGTTATTAGAGTCCTCATTACATGGCAGTTTTATTGTTTTCCTTTGTTTATAAACATTAAACAAAACGTCGATTATTTGAATGGTTAGGCATAAGCAATGAGAGCTCTTCTTGACTGTTTACTAACCAAGGCGCTCGAGGAGCCATCTACAGTTTATTTTTGAACCTTCTGTTTCTGTATACTGCTGCAATATATGGCGAAGGGCACAGGAGAAAGAAAGGAAATCAAGTGTAGTAACACTAGGTAACTCGTCATGCTTTCTAAACCGTAAGCTGCTATGTAACAACGTTTGGATCAGCTGATCACGCTGTGATTAATATATAGACGGAACAAATGATGTCACGAAAAGTAGAAGCAATGCTCAAACCATTCAGAGTTGCCTTTAGAATAATGCATGCTTCAATAAGATAGATGCCATTAAAAATGGTGCCTGACGAGATATGTTATTTGGGTGCATGGAATGTTCCAAGTGAGGAAAACGCATTTGTGAAAGGACATTTTCTAATACCAGAATGAGAACTAAAAAGACAGAAAGAAAAATGCGTCGCACTGTGCCATCTTATTTATATATTTTAGGAGCTAGAAGTGCCGTCTAAGTCAGTTGCGTACGCATGTTTACTGAAAATACATGCCTCAATTGCGTCTGGGTTTTCTAAAAGATATGCTTAGTCAGTTGCTCCATATGTTTAGTTTGGCTGCTTAGGAAGGTTTAGATTCTTCGGTTAAGCACAGCCGAACACTATAAAACGCGACAAGACAAAACCAAACAATGTCACGAACGCTCTCTGCTACGTTATATTGAGCGAGCGGGATGGGTCAGACGATTTCGTCCGTGGCCCGCGTTCAGGAGGTCCGAGTTCGAATTCCGTGGCCGGCCTACGTGACCCATGAGGTTTTCGGTTGTTTTTTTTTCTGGGTCGCCAGGCGAATGCTAGGTAGGTGAATTAAATCCCCCGAATCTCCCGTCCCTCCACTTCATCTACAGTATCATTTCACATCATCTCACATGTGCTGGCCATTTTCAAGGCAGAACTGTCAGTGAGAGACTCGGCGCTGCATAGCAAGATGACATGCTTCTAATAAACAGTTCATCCTTCGGTAGGACTGTCTCCGTTCTCCGGGGCGACTGATGGGCCATTTCAGGACCACGGTGGGTGGGATCTCGGCTGTACTGGCGTGCCGGGAAGTTTCCAACTGATCAATTGTAGGGACCCTGGACTCTGCATTGTCGTGGCTCCGTCCCAGGAAGTCTGGAACAGCGTGCCAATTCCCTTCAGTAGCATAATCCGATCTAATCCAAGGGTCAAACTGAACATGAGGTCCCAACCGTGTAAATTGTTTGTCCTTGTTTGTTTATTTCTGCTTTTTGAGTTATGTCCAGTTGTTCTAGCTTTATGCTTAATATGAGTAATAAAACAAAGCAAAATGTAATCCACATGTGGAGTTGAAATTGAAAATGTTACAGACAGTCGACAAAACGGGAAGGGAAATGTTGTGTCAGTAACTGAAAATACCGGAAGTAACAAATCTTTAAGAGACACTATTGATAAAAGGCCTAAGGAATTCAGAAACATATGTATGCCCCAGAAAATGCAGAGACACATCCGACTTACGGACCTAAAAGATCAAGGCCAAACTGACGTACAAAAAGTGACCGCGGGACGCAATCGCCTGTCCCTATACAAATGAGAATAGAACAGGAAAGCATCCACTACTCTAGAATGGGGAAATGAATGTTAAATGAAGCAGCAAGTAATCACCACCTCTACCACTACCGCCGCCACCATACCATAAAATTGGGTTCCGTTGGACTCTTTCTAGCACACCAAATCTGTCTATACATAATTTTATGTACTACAGAATGGCAAAACATATAAGACTCGTTTCCTTTTCGTGCAATACCCTAGACAAGGACAATTTTGCACCTGGAGTGCAACATTCCATCATAGCGACTTATCATACAATTTCCATGATTATCAAACCGTCCCGTGTATAACATTCTCGAAGAGAATGCCAATTTTAAATTGCTGAATTGTGCTTCCATCTGGTGTAAAAACACATCCATATTGATCAATCCAATTCGTCAGTTCAAAGTTAGGATTTTGTATTTTGATATTATCGTGAAACTTTCCACAACAATACTAATCATGTGAACATTTATAAATTAATTTCAATTACTGTATGGGTGTATGAGTATGGACTACAGTTTCTAAACGTTTAAAATAATGTAGAGAGATTATTTAATTTAAAAGAGAACAAAATTTACTATCCGCATAATATGAGCTACGATTTTGCAGCATCAATTTTTGTACATTCTTCATGACGGCAACTCCCATTCTAAACAAACTATTTCAATTATGTTATAATCCACTTTTAAACTATAAAGTGCTTAGAAACTGTTGCGCTTTCTTTATTAAGGTTCGTCAGTATTACGTCATCAGAAAGTGAAAATCGATCAGGCTGGTCAATGAAACCAAAAACAGTGAACCTACAAATGTTAATGGAGAGTGATTACTTAACTGTCAAAATGGCATAAATTGAGACTTTTGTAAAATTCTAGAACATGTTTTGCAGCCCTATACTAAGGTTGGCGAAAGGTGTTAAAACACTAAGCTAAGGAAACAGAGGTTTGAGAGCTGCAAAGGAAGCATTAGAATGTGTATTTGAAAATACTGATTATCAACAACTATTGATCAACTCTATCAACAACTGTTAATAGAGAACTGCTACGTTGACTAATGATAATGAACTCCTGTACAAATGAAATAATTACAAATAATCAATCATCTAACGAAATGGTGAAATTCAGTGAAAATCATATGAATTCCCACATTAGGTATATGTAATCCGTAATAGGAATAAAGTAATTTATTTTAGGATACTAGAAAATGAAGATTATCCAGTAGTACAAAAATTACACTAAGCAAAGCCCTGTGCTATGTACAGTTTATATAAACGAATAAATTACTTTTAGTGTTGTTGCCATTTCTGTAATGTCAGCTAGCAATGCCTGTTTTAAAATCTACTAATGTAATGAGGACCTTTCCTCCACGCAGAATCTAGAATTAACTGCAATACTGGTTTAGAGCTCTAGACTACTCACTTTGAATTAGTGTCAACGGGCTTATTAGTGCTGCTGTAAAAGCGTTAATTGCATATATTTCAATCGCAAAGCACTGAATGAACGAGTTTCCAAAGGAGTAGAGAACACTGTCTGCATTTTAACAACACTAAGGTAGTAGCAAATCTTTCGTGGTTATGTGGATTATGTAGCGTCAGGCTCAGGGCCTACTGACTTCTCACCTCTGCTATTTAATTAAAAATAGCCATAATAATTGATTTTACAATTTTATTACTGCCCAGTTAACTGAATTTTCATAATATTATTAGAATTAGGTAATGAAAACCTTGAGTGCGTGACACCTCCTCAGTTGTTTTTATGAGAAGAAGAAATATTTATACAGCTAATAGCTGCAGACTGTAAACAAGACCTACAGAAACCGACATGTTCAGAAGCAAGACTCAAGTAGTCAAATATTGGTCTATAGATTAACCACTACCATGTCTGCTACTATTTAAAAAAAAGAAAAAATGACTGTCTCAGCTACTAAATGTTATCATATAAACATATGCCTTCTGATAGCAATTACCGGGATCTATTTGTATACCAAGTTAAGATGGTGGCGAATGGCACCTCATTCGGTTACAGGATTGTGTAAACAGCGACTTTATGAATACTGTGATATAATTTGCTCAAAATGATTACTGAGAAACATTTGTAGATGTAAGACATTCCGTCAAAAGTTTTCAAAGTATTTATGATAGATGAGTTGAATAATATAAGACCCCCAACGACTTGTACAAAGCACCAATACTTCACTCTCTTCTGCGAGATTTGGCTATCTGCATGGATTATTGCAATTGATCTGCTTAATATGTTAGCAACATGTTCTATGTTGCAGAACAGAGATTGAAGAACTAGATAGAGGAAGTAAGGTCTTTGAATAAAGCCAGCGATAGCAGTAAGTAGCAAAGTGACCCCAAAACGTAAACCTGTCAATTTTACATCTATTAAATCACTGACCCCATTATTACCAATGAACAAATTTAAGATGTAAGAAAGAAGTTTTTGCAGAAGTAGATACACAGCCTTTTAGTTTAAAAATGCACTATTATTCAATACTTTTGTTGGTTAAGAAAATCAGGATCTTTACCTCAATTATACTATCCTTACACAGATATTGTATTAGCAACTATTCTTTCAAAAATCAGGTAGTCTCCTTTGTATATCTTGGCAGTATTGTTACTACAACTGGGGGAGAAGAAGAGTATTAAGAGTCGTATCAGGAAAGCAAATGGTTGCTTTTGTTCAATTGTATCCTATATGGAGAACCAAGAACATTTCTAGAAAGACTAAGCTGCGTCTCTTTAATACAAATGTCAAGTCTGTGTTCCTTTGCAGCTATGAAACTTGGAAAGTTACCTCGAAGACGACCAAACAACTGCAAGTCTTAGTGAATCGCTGTCTAATACGTATTATCAACAGAAAATGGCCGGATGTTATTTCAAGTGAAGATGTATGGAAAGAAACTAGCGAGCATCTAATTGAGATACAGATAAGGGAGAAATGGCGTTGGATATGACATACTTTAAGGAAGCCCACTGGAGCCATTGAAGAGACCGCACTCGACTCGAACCCCCAAGGTGCTAGAAAACGCGGACGTTTAAAGAACACCTGGAAAAAGATGATCGAGGAAGAATATATAGAAGTGGGAAAGACTTAGAATGAAGTGAAGAGGTTAGCTAACAACAGGAACAGATGGGAGTCTTTCACGGAAGCTCTATGCTCCAGCTGAAGCAACAAGAATTAAAGCTAAAAAGCTTTAAAAAATAACTAACCATATTATTAGTGCTAAAGCGCAAGCGCAACAGCACATAGATCTGGGTCTTACTATCTTTAGATTTTATGAAATATTCAGTATTTTCTGAAAAAATGGATCATTTATACAGGAAATGTAATTCACAGTTGAAGTTCTTCAAATGAAAATGGAGAAAATAAACCCGCGCGGGAAAATGAAGAACCGTGTGCCTTGCGCACATAAAAGCAGTTATACTTAGCAGTAGTACCACTTTGAAGACCAAAACCTACCATGAAAGATGAAGTAAATTTTTATTCTACTCTAAAGTGTGAAAACTTTGATTGTGTGTGTGTGGGAGGGGGCTCCTTTTACCTTCTGAGAAGTGATGCATAATTAAAAATGCAAAATGATACAAGCACTATCATATTAAATCATGTATTTAAAATATAAATATAAGGCCTTGAATGATAAAATACGTAACGTTAAACAGGGTATCTTCATTTATGAAACTGTGCGAAACTAAAAAGTAAACCACGCATTTAGTATTTAGTATCCACTGAGCTTGTAAGTTAATACACAGGTTCTCTTTAAAGACACTGTGCTAAATGTGAATCGGTGTTCTCCAGGCATCCCACAACAGGTGCTGCCAAATGCAAACAAAATAAAGTCTTCGGCCAGTTACAGGAAGCAAGAGTTACTTGAAGCATCGCGTGTAATCGCTACTCCATTCGGTAGTGGACAACTTCTTGGATATCTATCAAGTTAACAGAAATAGAGTTTGTATTGACAATTAACGACCTTTCATTAGAAATGTATTGATTTGCAGTTCAATGGTTGCTGTTTCTTGTACACAACGTGACAGAGCACCGATTTTCCGGAACACCTTCAATTACATCAGCATGGCGGGTGTTAACTCCATTACCCAATGTATCTGTTACAAAAGCAAATTCATTGGATATTGTTTTCATTTTACAACGCGACAAATGTAAGTCACAGAGCGCTGATTATCCGGAACAACTTTAATGACATTAGCATGGTGGGTGTTAACTCCATTACCCAGTATGTCTTTGGAAACAGTAAATATATGGCTTACTGTTTTTATGCATAATTTGGCAAAAGTAAACATCAGAGCGCCGATTTTCATGAAGACCTGGTATGTAACCTGATAATATTAATAAATTACATATTTTACTTAATTTTCATTTAATATTGATCTATGCAAAATCACATTAAGTGCATCGAATAGGGAGTTTAACGAATGGAATGCATTTAAATAATGGTAGGTATGAGTTTGATGTTTATATATATATATATATATATATATATATATATATATATATATATATATATAAAATATCTGTTTTTGGGCCACCTGACTTGCATAAGATTTCTTATGAAATTTTCATAGAATCTTAAGTTTGGAAATCCATCCTGGCTAGAAAAGTAGGGACCAACTTCTGCACCCGAGGTGGTTACGGCATGATCTCTTGAACCGTACGCTTTCCTTCTCCACAGATTTACTTTCCCCAGTCCTCATAACTGGTAAATGCTTCCTGGGTGCCCTAAACTTAGGTCTAGAATGTTTATCTCACAAATGCCCTTTTGTGAAATTTCCTTTTATTACATTTCATATACAACCGTGATGCCTTTTATGGTTAGAATCGATCTTGTATTCTATTCAAGTTTTGAAAAAAATGGGGAAAAGGAGCTGATGTTTGCTTATTCAATTTTAATGGAGCAAACTGGCCGAAAGAGTATGAATAATGTTAGTAAGAACCATAATGGCTGCATTATAGTAATAACAATATCTAAACACCTTGTGATACGTGGATTTTTCTCTCTATGTGTACCTAAATTTTCACTAAGAACAGTAAGCACTCAGAATATCCAAACACTTTGTCATAAGTGGATTTTCTTCTCTCCGGGTATTCAAATTGTTAGTAAGCTGTCTAATCTATCTAAACACTAATAATATCCAAGCACTAACAATACTCAAATAGCACTAGTCAACAATGCAAATGTCAAATAAGTAAATTCTGCTGATTCTTACGTATTTGAAAATGCGAAATCCAAAAATGAAGTTAGAAACGTTCCACCACTCATCAATTTGTTGTAGTATTAAAAAAGCCTTTCTCCTGATTATTAGCATAGGGCGCTAAATGTGTTAATTAAAAGAAAGTAGTGTTATTTTCTTAGCTCAAAGAATATGCAAAGAAATGCCATTTTTTCTTTAGGCGATTGTTGTCTGTGACTTAAGGAATGACAATGTTCAAAAATGAGCCTCTTCTCTCAAAACTATGTCTCTCTCGTCCAGCTGAATGTTCACTCCAACAGCAGACAGGGAAGGTTTGTTGCAGACGGAAACTGAGTTTATATATATATAATTTACGTCCTCCAACATTTAGTCTTATCAGATGATCAATGAAATGGGTGAAATGATGCTCAATGCGTCCGGGGTCCATGGAGCTTAGAGTTACCCGACATTCGTCTTTCAGGATAAGGGAAAACCTCGGAAAAACTTTATCCAGGCAACTCACCCTGACCAAGATTCAAACTTGGGACCTCTTGAACGTGAGACAGACACGCTACCATCTACGCTACCGAGGCGGGCGGAAACTGAGCTGCGTAGTTGCCAAAGGAGTAGAAACTTAATGAGGCTAATCCTGTGTGTTCGCAGTTTTAAATTCACAAGTGTAGTGTTTCTAGTAGGGCAGAATGTTTTCTTAAACTTCGGGAATTAGGGGGGCAATGTATTGTGAATGTGTAATAAAAACTCTTTTTGTTACATCTGTAACTATTTTTGTTAGTTTTGTGGTGAGCTCATTTTAAAAGCGCAGAGGCGAAATTTGACTCCTCGAATTAACAGAGTTTTTGAGTGTTATTTTGACAATAAGGTGGAGGAAAACAGCTTTTGGTCTCTGGAAATCTATCGTGCCAAATGTGTAACATTATTACCCGGCCGGTTAAAAGGATCCCGTCATATGCCTTTTTGAGCTTTCTATGATACGGTATGAGCCTGAGGATCATCTAACAGACTGCTGCTTCTGTTTGACAAATACATATGAAATAAGTTCCAAGTCCAAACAATATCCATCTTTACAATCAATAATTCGACCAGTGCTCGTGGACCAGGCCCTGCCATACTAACTCCGCCAGAAGACAGTAATGTGACCGAAGATTTTGAAGGTATTGACTTTAACGAATTACAACAAAGTGTCCCGTATTTTGCGGAAGGGGTTGCTGTAAACCAGCCACACCTGCTAATCGAGAAGGATATATGGATGGTTCGTGATTTGGGGTTATCTAAGAGTAAGGCTGAGATACCTGCTTGAAGATTCAAAGGCTGGTATCTCCTAAAGGATGGCATCAAAATAGGTTCTTTTCGTCAACTCCAAAAGGAATTTGAGCACTTATTTTCTAAATAGGAGAACTTAGTTTTCTGTGATGATGTCGATTCTTTGATGGAAGGTATATGTGTCCAGAAAATTGGCGTTTTTTCATTGTCTCTTATACAAAATTTTTTTTGCTTCTTGTGCATAAGACAAAAGCAATCATGTTAAAAATAGTTGGATAAATAGAGAGTCATTCAAGTCAGTACAGGCAAATGTTGTTGATCAACTAATTTTAAGTGCTGACAAAATCTTGTTGCCTCCATTACACATCAAACTAGATTCGTTTAATAAATTTATGAAAGGAATGGATCGTGATAGGAGTGCATTTCTCTGCTTGAAAACTAAGTTTCCAAAGCTCAACGAAGCAAAACTAAAAGAGGGAATATTTATTGGCCCTCAAATTAGAGAAACTGTGAAATATTTCCAGTTTGAAAGCCTTTTAAATACGCATGAACTAGCTGCTTGGTTCTCTTTCAAAAACATTGTCACAAACTTTCTAAGAAACCACAGGTCTGTATATTACGCAAAACTTGTTAGTGAGCTGCCGAGAACTACAACATCTTGAGATGTAATATGTCCTTGAAAATACACATGTTGGACTACCATCTTGACTTCTTTCATGAGAACCTAGGCGCTGTCACAGACGAACATGGCGAGCGTCTCCATCAGGACATTGTAGAAATAAAAAGGCGCTACCAGGAAAATGGATTCCAGACCACTGCTTGACACTTAAGAGAAATGTTTCTCAAGCAAAGTGCATGTCGAAAATCTATTACACATTCATGTTGTGTACGTAAAAGCTATTCAAGCTAAGGTGTTACACATATTGTGATAACCCACTAGGTTAAGCCAGCATTTTTGTCTGCGCAACAGGTTCACCCGCCCAAGCCCGGAGGGGAGGGTAATAGCGTAGGCAATTGCTCCCTAGAGGGGTGGTGGTTTGGACCGGTATGATCACGCGGTGTTCTGGCTGAGTCGTTCACTCTTAGCGTTGGTTTGGCGACGGACACATCTCTCTGGTTCAGTGTGTATTAAGTGTGAAAGGTGCAGCAACGTGAAGCAAGATGCTTCAGCAAGATGCCAGTTTTCTTACGTGCTACCAACTTGACGATTTTCAAAAGTGTGTTTTACGTAGAACAATTTATGATTTATAAGACAAGGGTGAATATAAAATGTCAAAACGCTGACCAATTTAGTGAGGGATAAAATAGAATCTAGATGCTCTGTATATTCTATGTATAACATTTTGAAATCTCCTGGATTCTGTTATAGGTGTACCAATGATGGCCGCAAATTTTTTCTTGAGAAAGTCATATTACTGCTGTAAGATTAGAATTTCTGCGCAAAATCCACAACAATATAAGTACAGGTGATTCCAGGCCAGTCTTTTATTTGGATGAAACCCCTGCTAATCAAAATCACTGGAGGAAGACTTATGTTTGAACAGTTTCTGCTTTTCGGCTTTCGTACTATCTTTATATAGAACTTAAGGATATGTTTCTATTATAACTGCAACACGTCGGAGCGATAACGGAGCTCAGTGGCTAGGTGGTTTGAGAGGGACAAAGACAGAAAGATATATCTTCCATCTCTGTCGGCCGCTCGCTGTGGAACTGGCAACGCCAAGAGAGCACAATCACTATATTAGCTAAGCCCATATTCATTCTTGGTTTGTAGCTACTCTAAGGGTTACAATTCTAAACAAATTCTTCAAAGAGCTTTACAACATTTCAACCTGAAAACAAAAACCAAAACAATACAACAAATTTCTGGAAAAATGAAAACACCCTAACTGTATGTTCCCAAAGCTGTTTTGTTTAAGCTACAAACACAATCTGGTCGAAAACAAACATTACTATATTCTTTTAAGCCTACAGCTTTCCCCTTGGTATTCCTGAACACCATTTTGTACCGAACGAGGTCATGTCTCTAAATCCGTTTACAGATTTAAAAGTTGTTTGAAATTGAGGCATGATCGTATTCACCCAGTAAAGAAAATATATTAAGTTACAAAGATTACTGTCAGTTACAAAAAGAACAACAAAAAGCGTTTCCTTCTTGCTAGAATCTGATTCGCTTTGAACGGCTGTGATATGATTTCTACACACATTTAGAAGTGTGAAAAAGTTTTACTGTTCAATCCAATATGTGCGTAATATGAGATTTTTACAGTACGATGGAACCATACCTATTTCTACTCGCTCTCATTTTGCTGCTTTTATTGTATTCCTCAGTGAAACTTTTCCGGTTATTCTGTTCTCCCTTGCATGATAGGAGTATAACTTTCGTAGAACTTTTATACTTCTGGGTTAATTTCCACACTACTAAATACTTATATATGTCATATTTCCTTGCACTCTTTTATAAATACAGCTAAATATTTCAATTCATCATGTATTTGTTGTTAAATACCTCTTTCAAATCTATATCTTATTATTAGGAGTGGTGATTCTTCAAAAATACGGTACAGCGCGATAAAGTGCGAAGTCGACTCAAAATGCGAAGTCGAATATTTTCCCAAGTAATTATTTTTGCGCAATGCTTTTTCTTCTGGAAACTTTAACTGAGGAGTCTGTGGAATCTTTACATGTTTAGAAGGTTATAAAGTAAGTGAACACTCTTCTGAAATGTGGAAAGCAACCCTTCCCGCTAAATTAGTCTATTGTTCCACCATTGTCCATATGAGGTATGTTTGGTTCTGAGGCGAGTTCAGTTGTTTTACAAAAGAAACCCCTCTTACGACGCCTAATGACTCATACATCTATCTTCACACATTCCTAATATACCTTTGCGTAAAATAGGAATCAAAAAATTGGATAATAAATAAATAATAAACCCAGTTAACAGAAATTTTCAATCTTTGTCTCTGAAAACCAATAGCACTCCTAATTTTAAGGAAGTGATAAACACATAGTAATTCTAGTTGGAGTTCTCAGTTGCCAACGTTCCGATGTTCGTTGATCTGATCGGTTTTACGCGCTACTTTCATTAATTCTATGCGTAGGTCCCGTCAGTTGTGCATTTTCTTTTTATTGTGTTAGTTTTACATCAGTATGCATTTATCTTTTCGTGTTATGCAGTATGCTTTAGTCTGTATCAACTTGTTCTATATTTCTGTGTATTTCTTTAACCTATATTAATGTAAAATAAATTGACACTTTATGCGCTTTTAACTCACTGTCAGTAGTAACCCTCCATGTGTTTTAAATCTCATATAATGTTAATATTCATCATTTTAAAAAATTAACTCTAATTAAACTTTTTTTTCAAAATGCTACACTATAAAATGATAAACTGCAAATGTATAAATGTAATCAAATGCTAAATATAAAAATTAAAATGCTAAATTTCTGATTTCAAAATGCTAAATATCACTACCCCTACTTATTATGAATTCTTGCATCGAAAACATTGATAAAAATAGCGTGCAGTAGAACAACAACAGAAGCCTGAAAGGTGGCGAATGTAACCACTTACAAGTAGCTGCTGGACATCCCTCGTGAGCTATGTGCTGGCGCTCCCTACGTATGCCATGTGCAGACCGCTGCCCGCAGGGGTAAATAATCCCTTCCGTACAATGCTTTGTTACTGTGCCTATATGTTCCTACGTATTATGAACTCATTTTCGGGTACTTTCAGTAACACTACGCACCGTCACACCGTGGCACATACAGGTACCACATAGAGTAGAGATGATTTCCATCAAACTCTCAAGCGAATACAGAAATGAGCATAGTGATAGATTCCTTGTTAGTATTTTTCAACGTTACTAAGTTCTATTCCCATAATTTTTCCCCACTCCATAACCCGATATGCAGTGAAATGCGCATATTCCAGGAGAAAGAAAGTAAAACACTGTATTACTTCTCTACTCATCAGTTATAGCTGTCTGTTTTCACAAAAGCAGTTGTATATTGAATTTATCGACAGCTCTGCAGATTCAAATATAATTAGATGCAACGTAATAGGGAGTAGGCAGATTAGATATTTCTAACATGTAGCACAATTACCTAATTACCTAAAGGCTTGTCCAAGGAAGTTTGCTCTCCGGTGTCGCGATGCTCTTTGTGTTCAGAATTGCAATATTTGATTCGCACTAGGTCACTGACACTGACCTTGCCTTCTTATTTGGGTTTCCCTTGTTGGTATGTGAATGCTGAGATGGATGTTATAATGCCGCAAACTTTTTTGTCCTTTATTTTCCGTAATTTAATTTCCTTATTGCAGAGTGGAAAGGCGTTTTGGCGGTGAAGCATACCAGTCTACGCTGAGGTTCGGTGTAGCAAGTTGCCCTCAGAGAGAACCTTATTATGGACAAATGTGGGTCTATTGAGGTAGTGTCCCACCGATATCAGAATGTAATAGCAGGAGACCCAGAGACCACGCCGATGTGCATTTTCTTATCCTCTGCATCCTTCTCTTCCTGCCAGACGTCCCAAAAGCTTTACTACCCTCGGGGCCATTAGTTCGTGAAATATCTACTGTCTCTTTTGTAGGCGCCATGAAAACAGCCCAACCAAACTGAACCAGCTGAACAGACAAACTTAATACAGCTAATTTCGTAAAAAGGCCTTTGTCATGAACAAGTGTTTGATTTTGGTGATATATGCGCAACGGTAAGAGACACTCTAATATAAGCATCAGCCAACAGCATGGAGTAAATGTATAAGTTAGCAGGAAATACATCAAGAGTACTTCCAAATTTGCAATCGTGTAATGCAAATATATAACAGTATTCAAATAAATGCTGCAGTTGGTAGAGGCTGAGCCTGAATGCAAAAATGGAAAGTTGATTTCTGATAATTTCCTCCATGTTTCTCCAAGAAAATCAATGTACTGCTGAAGCCTTCAAACAACTGAAAGAGCAAGATTACGCGGGCAGTAAAAGGAAGAGAAATGATCGATTGTGTTCTATCGCAAATGTTCCGGAGTTTTCACACATTATATCTGCTGCCAGACGTGTCAAAGAACCATGTGGGAGAAAGCAATGGTCCATAGAGCTTGGAAGAGAATGTCAGAATCGTGGTCTGTAACTGTCTGCACCTCCTTTCGAATAACGTGATTAACACAGAATCTTTAAAATTCGCTTTAACCAAGAACTCTAGCTAATTCACGTCACGTATAATATATTCAGTGCCTTTTGATACTATTAAACGGTCCAGTGGAAAGCTAGCGTGTGGCACTTCAATATTCTAAAATGTAAATAATACAAAGTATTGCAAGAGCATATTCTGGCTATAAAACAGTGTCAAAGGACAATATTTAAACTGCATTATCGGTATTTCATTTCACAAAGGTTATCTTTCTATTGTGATAATATTTATTATTTGACATCGTTTATAACTGCTACAATCTGTTCTCACAACTTTATTATTTATGTAACTGGTAGAGTTTATGGTAAAACTTTCTTGCTTGTTGCATTGTTCACATAATGCCTTTTGTTTAAAACAGCTAAATTGATGATTTTATTCTTGTGTTACTGGACAAGCTCATCCATGAACAAAATTAATACGTAAATAATGAGTTTGATAACTCAATTCAAATAGAGTCAATATTACAATTTTTGTATTGTAAACAACCTTTTACGAGTCTCTTGCGTAAAGATAGTGAAGTATGAAATGTATGTACATTTCCTTTAAGTCGTATTTTTCCATCTATGAAATTGTTCAAAAACTTAGATAGCCCTTTTTCGACATTTCCACTGAGTGGAACAGTGAAGAACACTTTTATGCATTAGTGTTTCCTAGTGCCGATAAATGCATTAACGTGATGTTTTTGTTTCACTGTTTGTGTGTACCGATGTTTCTAAAACTTATTAGAAATTATTTTGCTCTATATCGCTCAAACTTGGAACATATGAACTCCTCAACAATAGAACCAAGTGTAGTACACATTGTTAGAAGTGAAGAATGCCACAATGAAATAAAACTTGACAGATTAGTAGATGCGGAGTTATTATCCCATTTAAATATTGGCGTATTTACAGTTCAAATTACAAAATTAGTAACACGTGTTAAATGTACTTGTCATGTAGAAAATGACTTAACAGCTTTACTTCTCTTTTAGATACAAACAAATCGTAATTTTCGTTACTGCCTTAATGTAGTTAGTGGAATAGAAAGTATAAGATTTATTGCTTTGGATTACTTTCCTAGCGGTAATAACGTTCTTCAACTAATCTGAAATCTCCGAATAAGTCGTGTTTCAACCTGTCGTGTTTGTCCGACGAGGTCAAGGTTGCGACAAGTGGAGTCAGTGCGGAGCTGTTATTCAAGCTGGAAATAGTGCAGCGAGTGCCAGGAAGCTTCCTAGACGTCAAAGGGGCGCCGGTTTGTCCTACCACGCATGCTGCTACCACAGTGATACACGTGTGAGAGCAATGGGTAGAACTAAGTCGGGTGCAGCAAAGAGCGGGTATTGGACCACATGGAATGATCATCTCCTCCGCATGACCGTATCTAACGTCCGCTCGATGCTGGAGCACTGCAACAGGTATGAACTATTCCGCATTGACAGGTTACTCGTTGTCTGCAGCGGATTGAACTCGTTGCAGACATGCCAGTGTATCAGTTTCCTTGTTCACAAACCGCGATCCCATTGGAAATGGGGACGTAAGGTACATCTCACTGACATCCTGAGGTGAAAAATGCAGTCCTTTCGGATGAGTCGCGCTTCAGCAGTTCTACAATGATGACCGTATACGTGTTCGATGGTACTGTGGCAAATGTAATCTGGAGGCTTGCACTGTTGAGCGGTATAGTGAAAAAACACCAGAGGTGATAATTGGTGCGTCATTGATGACAACAACCAATCTCGCCTTTTAAAAATCGTGGGCTCTTTGAATAGCAGCCGGTACCTGAGAGAGATTATAGAAACCGAAGTACTTTCCATACTTCGGGCATTTCTACACAGCATATTTAAACAGGACTATGTCCGGTCACATACTCTGAGGAATGTACAAGCTTTTTCAAAGAGCAAAGCACACCATTCCCTCCGTGAACTACGTGTTTTCCTAATATGTCACCCATCGAAGATATCTGGGATAATGTTTGTCACCAACTTGTTCGTCACGATTCTCAGTAACTGCTGGCACAAATTTGTAATCCACATACACACTGCGCAGAGAGAGAGAGAGAGAGAGAGAGAGAGAGAGAGCGAGAGAGATCCCCAGGGACTAATTCAGAATCTTTTCGATTCTAAATAGATTCGATCCACGGCGTATAGCAGCCCCAATAGTAGTTCAAGGAGACTACACCAAATGCTGAGTAATCAGGCTCAGAGGTATAAATAGAATTAAGAAGTTAATCATTTGTTTATTCTTATGCACCTAACATGTGGTATTAAATTCATTGCGTTTATCTTGCTCCTGCAATCTCCACAAACCTTAATGTATATATCGTAGCGCCGTGACTGAGTACCGAGACCGCTCTCCTCACGCAAGGACAGGCCGTGTTCGACCCCAGAGAACTGAATATAGAGCTTTTGTAATTTCTCCTCTATTTTAGGGAAAGAGCCTCCTCCCGGATCACCAGTTTGGATTTCGTCGGGGATAATCTACTACCTTGCAGTTACTGCCTCTGATAGAAAAGGCTGCCCTGAGTTTCCAGGGAATCTTCAAATTCGTCGCGGTGCTCTTGGACATGGAAAAGGCCTTCACCACCACATGGCAACCAAAGGTTATTATACAAACTCATAGAAGCACATCTTCCCCCTTACCACGCCCCAATTAGCAGCTTCCTTTGGGACCGCACATTCAGGATGCGGGTTGAGGAGAAACTGTCCTCAGTCAGACGACTAGCAGCTGGAGTCCCAGAAGGTAGTCTTCTGTCTCCGTTGCTCTTCGTTGTCTAGATTTTTGATCTCCCAATGGAACTCCATACTTTGTCAGTATGCCGACGCTTTTCTCATACTGGCACAGAACAGAAACGTCCATTACTGTCTCCTTTCGCTACAGTGACAGTTCCACGCCATTGGCAGGTGGAGCGAAAGGTGGAGGATGGCCATCAGGTCGCACAAGAGCTCTGCCCTCCTCTTGGCGAAAGTCCGTAGTCGGCGGCCAGAAGGTGACCTGTGGTTGCGGCGGAGAAGAATGGCCTGGGTTATCTCCGCCAAGCACCTGGTGATCCAAATGGACCGCGACCTCAATTTCACTCCGCATTTCAGGGTAAAGGTCAGCCTGGGCCCCGCTACGCTCAGGCATTATCCTATCTTACTGTCTACAACGCCCGTTCACCTCAAACTACAGCTGTATAGTGCGATCGTCCCGCCTCTAATCTTGTACGGATTGGCTGTTCTGGGGTTCAGTGGCTCGTTCCACCGCCACGGGCTGCAGGCCGTTCAAAATAGGGCACTCAGGATATTCTACGGTACCAACCGCATGTTTCCTTCTCATTTCCTACACAACCAGTCCAGTATACCGTACATTGAGGACGTGCGTGTACATACGCGCACATTGTATGCCAACATCACACCTCACAAAAATCAGTTGGTTAATATACTTGGTTAATATGACCATAGGCTTCCCAGGAGACGGATGAGCTACCACCTTCCCAAGCAGGCCCTTCGGTGATAAAGCCTGCCTTTTCTCCATCTATCACAAACACCGTCACGATAAGCCGAATAGGGCTCGGCTGACAGGGTGACACCTCCAGAAGTGCCCGCAAACGTGCGGCAGAAACACGGCCATACCCACATACCCTAACTCCTACTCACATTCGACCTCTCGTTTCTGCCCCCCGCTCTACTAGTCGGATTGCAAGCGACCGTTCTATGTGAGTTAAAATTGGGTACTGCCTTCCATCACTTTTATGCACACCCCGCCAGAAGGACCAGCAGAGACCACACCCCACCGTTATACTACAACCACACAAAACCTTGCGTAAAGTCACATTGTCTACTTAACTGCACGGGTAAATCCGGATAGCTGATAAGTACCGTGGCGTGTTACCCACAGCCCGGGAGCATCCGGGCGACCTGTACTTGCGCTAGGCTCGTAGTATATTCTAGTATTTTGGACCGCGCAGTGCTGAGCTGAGAGCTGAGGGCCATTGTCTTTATTAAAATTATTCTTGGATTTTATTTTAATTTCTATAGCATATTTTATGAGTCTTTCATAATATCCGTCACTACTGTACAAAATCGTAACCTGTCAAGAAGAATACGGTGATGCTTGACAAAGCTATGTTATGTCACTGCCTATTTGTCCTGTTGTAGCAGACGGACGTTTCTTTTGTGTTCGGCACACATCTCTTCGATGGTACCGACAGTCTGTCCGACATAAACCATTCCGCAATGCCAAGGAATTTAATAGACACGCGGTGTCCTCAGTTCCAAGTTGTCTTTAAACGGTCTCAAACACTTTCTTAATATCTTTGCTGGCAAAAAGATGTTGTTGATATTGTGTCTTTTCAGAATCCGGGCTATCTTGTTGGAAATGTAGCTGTAGCAGGGGATATTCGCTTTTCCTTTGGATTTTATTATTTCTTCTGGAGTGCAGGTATTATCAGTGCTCGTGTCCTTGATGCAGTTGTTGCGAGCAGTAACATTCCAAAGGACACGATGGATCTCGGTGATACAGCGATTCTTCTTGAACGTCCCTTTTAGGTATTGAAGTTCTTGTGCAATATGCTCTTGGTCTGCAATTTCGTAAGCGCAATGAAACAAAGTATTGACCACAGTACTCTTCCGTATCGGATGATGGTGGTCGTGTGCATCGAGGTACCGGTCGTTAGAATAGTTTTCCTATAGACACTGTGTCCCAAAGTACCATCCTGCTTCTTAAGAATCAGAATAGTCAAGAATGGAAGACATTCGTCGATTTCAATCCCCATGGTGAATTTGATATTTGCTTAAGGGCCATTAAGATGTGTGAGGAAAGTCTGTACTCTATCCCTAACACGGGGTGAAATCACAACCGCATTGTTGGCATACCGGTAAAAACAACTTGGGTTTAGTGACGCTGTCTGGAGGGCGGGTGTTCAAAATTTTCCATGTCAAATTGGCCACACGGAAACACGGGTAAAGCCATAGCCACACCATCAATTTGCTCATAAAACTCATTGTTATACAAGAATTAGGTGGTACTGAGGACATTTTATAAAAGAGTGACAATGTCTACTGAAAAGTGATCGGCTAGTAAAACTAGCGTCTGTCCTAAAGGAACACGAGTGAATAACGATACGACGACAAAACTGACTAATGAGTCACCAGGATTCCAACCGTAAGTTCCTAATGGTCTGTTTAAACTGACTAGAATTCTTCACATGATGATCGCAGCCGCCAAATAGGGGCGCGAGCATGCCGGTCGACTGTTTAGCTAGGTAGTATGTAGGCGAAACTATGGAACGGACTATGAGACGTCTGGTTTGTAAATTTTAGGAAGGCCGTATAGACGTGGTGGAACTGAGGCTGTAGACACCGTGGACCTTTTTACTTTGAGTAGTAAACTTGACGCTGTAATAAGGTTGCGTGTCGTCCGAGTGATCTAGTTTGGTAGGATCCTTGTAAATCTTCTTGTAGGTTGCTTCTGTCAATAATGATGTCTTGGTAATAATGGTAATACAATGTATGTAATGATAATGTCCTGGTAATAATGTAATCTTGTTATGGTAGTCGGTTGCATCCATAACCATGGAGGCATTGCCTTTGTCTGCAGGTAGAACGAGTGGTATGTTAGCTTGGTATATCGCCCGCAGAGCAGAGCGCTCTGCAGCCGTGGTATTGTTCCTGGGTTTTCTGGATTTGCTAATGGAAGCACTTATTTCACCTCGTATTCCTTCTGTGATGTCTGAGATAAGCTGTGGATCACCTGCTCAACTCCACTAATGATGTTCACCGGAAAGATCTTGGTCACAGGTGTGAATTTGAGACCTTTTCTCAAAACTGACATAATAGCTGCATCCAGATCACGGCTAAAAAGTGTAAACTCTTTAATCATCTAAGTTCCTGCTGTCAGGTTCTTTGGCGGCTTTAAGTGAGGGTTTACCAAACGTCCGAATTTGTCTGGAAGATATTTTGCTCATCTGTGAGGTATACTGAGCCGTAATGGGGTTTTCTATCCACTCAAGGTCAAAGGTCTGAAGCCGACTGCAGATTTCAACGCGTGAGTCCAACAATTCTATCGCTATTGTGTCCAAGAAGGTATACAAATTGTGAAACCATTCCCTTACCAAGGGTTCATTGGTTGCTCGCGCAGCTTAATCAATTTGCATAGTTAGAGTCAGAGTGAAAAATTGAATGCCACGGACGGGATTTGAAGCATGGATCTTCCGATCTCCGTCCGGTCGCTATTAACCTTTGAGTTATCATTGTCAACGTGCTGCCATGACATTAAATTCTCCAACTGACTCGTATGTTTCCCGGTAAACCACTACGGGCTCTCCTATACCCGAGACACGCACCTTTTGTTGCGACTTACAACCTCTGTTAGTATTTAAGACAACGGATTTATATTTACCACTATTACATTATTTGTTGGAAATGTAATCGTTCTTCCACACTAGCTCTGTGTAGGCTAAGAATATATAGATCAATTAGAATGGATAGAAGAGATAGAACAGATTCATCAATTTAACACGGTTGGTGACACCAGAAGCCTTGATTACATATTATACACTCAACGATGCTCGTCCGTCAGCATTAACAAATATACAGTCTCCCTCCCTTTTCCCTCTATAGTGCATTACTCCTTCTATCTCTAATTACTCTCCTCGTATGTAGCACTTACACCCTCAGGACTTACAAGTTAATGACTTGGGTCAGACGTCTGAAATGAAATGAAATGTGTAGTGTTTAACGCCAGCTTTTACTACATACGGCACCGCAGGCGCGTCAGACGTCTGTTGAGCAGCAATAACGTAAGCAAGGCAATGATATGCAATGAGGATGGAGTAGGTATTAGCAAAGGTGACGATGGAGCATTTGGAATGAATGGCGCAGAATACCGAAGTACCCGTATAAAATTTGTGCAGGTGCCACTTTATCCATCAGAATTCACACGTACGTTCCTCTGGGATTACACCAGGGTCGCCTTGGAGAGCGCTAATTCCTCATTCCTCAGCGGCGCCGTCTGTAACATATAACATGTTATCTCGTTATTTTACATATGAAATTCCAATAATTTTTTAATAGTTTATTTATTGAATGAGTAGAGTCAGATTGAAAAATTCAATTCACCCGTAGTGGTCTACCGGAAAACATTCGAGTCAGTTGGAGAATTTAATGTTATGTCGGCAGGTTGGCCATAGTAGCTCAGTGGTTTAGAGCAACCGCACAGAGGGCGGGAGATCCGCGGTTCAAATCCCGGCTATGACATTGAATTTTTCAGTCTGATTCTACTCATCGAAACCTTAGTCTACACACGGCTAGTGTGGAACAAATTATTATTTCCATTTTATTTATCGTTTCGTCTCTGTTCCTCCTGGCCTTTCTCTCCTCTCCCTCGCGGTGTTATACTTTGTTTTTCTCTCACCGTACAATCCTCCGCCTTTAATCTAGCTTTCATTGCTCCCCTCAGTTTGAATTACATTCCTAGGCATTAATTCCTCAGTTTCTTCTTATCCTCCCCTAAACTACAAAGCATACATTAAAAACAACTATTAAAAGTCTTCAAGATTCTAGTATACGTTTTACTTCCACCACTCCGTAATTGACTGCCTTTTCTTCCATTTGTCTTAACATAGTCATATCACTTGGTTTGACGTTAGTTCTTCAACAATTTTCACCTGTTATTCCTTCTTAATTCCCAACACTTTACCTCTCAAAGACCTGCCGTTTTCATGTCTTTTATGATACACATACGACCCCCTATCTAACACACAATTTCACTTTGAATCCGTAACTCTACCAACCCGGAAATATCTGATGAACTTATAAATTTACATATTTCACCACTGTTTACTTTAATACCTTCTAAATTCCGAAACGTCATTTTAATATCCTCACCCTATCTTGAATTTGATCTTTCAGGGTCCTTTAGTCCTCCCAGTCTGTTCCCTGTGGCTTGCAGAGTCAAATCCTCTTAGGATGTCCATGGCCCTTTTAAATCTTAGGGAATTGAGAAGTTGAGAGAAGCAAATTCGTGAACTAGATCAAAGTTAATGATGGAACAAACAGACCAATTTAATTTAAAGCTAAATAAACCATTTAATCGCGAATTATCTTGTACTAAAACAATATGTCGGTAATGACAATTCAATAAAACACCGCATGTTACAGTTAACATTTACGGTATAATAGAAGGTAAGGGGATAGTTCAGTGGTTGTAACTGGTACGCAAATTTGCAGCATATACATATACAGTAATTAGACGTACATATTTTGATTTTAAACATGGAAGTTCCTTGTATAAGCGTTCTAAATAAATGTTATTTAATGCAACATCAGGGCTTCCGATGCCACAAAATTATCGTTAGAACACGGTGTTTGAATTTAACACGATATAAAATGAACCGTTTTTATCCTGGAACCCTTATTACAGTGAGAAAACTTAGTGGATTTGAGGTAGGTAACTTTTAGGACTGTTCACTCAAATATCCAGGGAACTATGACTCCATACCGTATACAAATAACTCGATATGCCCATTGGTTATAAAAATGCTTATAATTTTTTCACCATTCAAGAGCCTTTGCTTCTTTTCGTTTCACATATATTATTCATCGCTATTTTGCAAGTTTTTCACGCCTTCGATCATCTACTTCGCTTACAATTTTTCTTTTAATACTACTGGAAATTTGACCCAGACACAAGAGCGCTCGCGCGCACCACACACAGACACACAATGACACAACATAAACAACAACACGTAAGTTTCGATAACTCACTGGGTTAGGGGCTAGGATCCTACTAATCCCAGGGTTGC